>DWGJ01005011.1:0-10880 GCA_018246895.1 Aspitha aspitha aspitha
AGGTCGTGGGTTCGATTCCCACCCAGGACAAACATTTGTGTGATGAGCACATTTGTTTGTTCTGTGTCTGGGCGTAACAAAAATATCTACATAAGTACTATATCATATGTATATATGTATGTTTATCAGCTGTCCGGTTACCATAACATGGGCATTAAATTGCCTAATTTGGGATCGGATAGCCGTGTGTGGAATTGTCCCCAGAAATTATTATTATTATAAAGATCTGAATTAATCGGACTATGATCAATTATTATTTACTTGCTTTTAAGACTATTTATGAAAATAGATTGTTGGCTAACTTCCTTATACTTACTTATATTTACGTACTCAAGTAACTGGTAGGAAACAGTGGTATTCCTGCGGTCTGATTCCTGGTAGAAGTTCATGAACGACAGTGATCACTTCCAATAATAATAACTGAGACAATTCTACAAACAGCTATCTGAATTCGAATTAAGCAATCCGATACCTATGTTATTATGCCATACATAACACTTACTAAAGAATACTTATATAATCAGAGTTATATTTGTAACTATTGTTGCTCGATTTCCACTCTCCTCATATTATACTACTAGTTGACCTGACCACGCGTTGCCGTGGTGATAATTATGTTAAATCATATAATAAGTATGTCAAATGTGTCAAAATCCCGCACTATGATGTCCGACTAAGTATTGTCCTATAAGAAAACATTAATTTTGCAATAAAAAATGGGATTATCAATTGATATAAAAAAATCCTGTTTTTTAAGTTGGACCAAACAATAGATTTCTACAAAATTTCATTGAAATTGGGACAGTGGTTTCGGAGATTATCGCAAACAAACATCGTGATATGGGACTTATATATATAAGAGATAAGACATATAGGAGCGAGTTACGATGACGTCACATACGTTGCGACACACTAATCCGAAATTTAAAACCAAAGCACGCTTACGCGATTCAATTAATGCACCTCTAATTCCCCTTTCGGAGTGATCGCAAAAAATAACAGTTTTTAATCTTCAAAATGGCGAATGGCGAATTAAGTCTGACCGTGTCCCCCGTCAGTCGCAACAATGCATTAGCTAATGCCCCTCGCAGTGGTGTGTGCCGCGGGTTCACACGCACGAACAACCATGTAACCCCAGCTTAACAATCGACCTATAGCCGAGCTTCTGCGATTGTTCTCCAACTAGACCCTAGTGTTTTGATTGTGTTACAATTTAACATACTTTGTTTAATATTTCTCACTTAATTGCGCAAATTCCCAATTTCATATTAATCCATTTAAGAAAAGTAACCATTTGTCCATTCCAGGAATACAATGTAACTGATTGGAATAACAAACAAGTTAAATATTAGTTACCGGGTTTGGTCTAGTCATTAGAAGCTGACGACAATTATAGGTACCTAGTATGTCAGAGATTGTGGATTCGGTTCCCATTCCCAGGTTACCATAACACAAACACTTAATGTCCCATTTATCTGTACTAACATTATAAAGAGGAAACCTTTGCATGTTTGTTATATTGCCACACAAAAACTACTGGATTGATTTCAAAAATTCTTTCACCATTAGCGAGCTGCCTCTTTACTGAGTGACATAGGCTATAACTATTACATTGTCAAAAAAATGCAAGTTGCAAATAATTTATGTATATGGCAAGACAACGTTTGCGGAGTCGGCTAGTTATTAATATAAGTGTTAAACCTTATAACATATTGTCTTTAACACAGTATGAAGGGCAGATGGATACATTCACTATGGGTATATTTAAGGCCATTTGGACAGTGACGTAGCTGCCTGTCTGCGAAGCCCTTCGCAATAACGGACAATATCAACGCGGTCCACGTGTCCCCGCGATGCAGGACCGGATAGCCGTAATGAAAAGATCCCGCGCAGAGATACCGTGTCAATCTTACTGCGGCCCTGTGATATTGACGTCGCGTGTAACAGATGTGCTCGATTGAGCTGTAATTTCAACAGAATGAGCTTCAAAAGCTTCGCAGTGTACACTATTCGAAACGTTTGAAATCTCAAAACTAAATAAGGTTTGTAAAGACAGAGATATTTGGCACTCGCTACTTTCTGGCTACCCCGTTAGGGACCTGGCGTGACGATGTGTATGTATGTATGTTTGCAAAAAATTGAAAAGCTTCAGTTTCAATTAAGGCGTCCAGGCTTCTTCTATTTGTTTAATTGGCTTCTTCTTCTCTTTAATTCTTCTTTTTTGTTTAATTGGCTACCCTGTAAAATGTGGATTTTGGATTGTGCGAGCATTCATGAAAAGCAGCGATATATTTTCATAATTAAATTAAGTTTAAAATGTGAGCTGGATGACTGCGAGATGGTTCGGTGGCCGTGAGAAATCACCGTTCCGAGTATTAATAAAAGCGTGCATAATTCGCCGATTGTGCGCGCATGTGAGGCGATTACGCGCGCGTCCACCCCTTGCAGTGGACCTATTGTCTGCTTCTATCCTTATTCAAATATGAAGCATTCCGTGTAAGGGAGATTTCCATTTACGATTCTGTACTCTACTTACTTCTCACCATGTGAGTAAATAATATAAGATTTTAATATTTTCCTTCAATTTGTGTCGACATTGACTGTTTTGATACCCAGGTACTAATAATTTAAAAAAATAACAGAAATAAACTGATGGTTAATTTTGATTTTTTACTACATTAATATTAAATATTTTTCATGTTGCGAATAATACAATCTATAGCCAACCGATCTACGTTTAAATAACCATAAAACCTATTTAATCGTAACTAAGAACGTGGCCATGAACTTTCTCAATTTCGAGGAACGATTTTAAATTGTATACAGCCATTACGTGTACAGTACCGCTGCTTAATCTCGGTTGTTACAAATTATGAAGGATTTTTTTATATATTTTTATTTTAAAAGCTACACCAACAAGATGATCACTGTATCAAGCTTTTACAATGATTACATATAATACATACATAGTTGTATAAGTATCACCTCAATTATAGGTGCAGACAACATGCAAAGAACAGCAAGCAGTAAATATAGGATATTTATTAGAATGCATTAATTGTTTTCTCACGGGGCGGCTGAGGGGAGCCACACCGATATCTGACGGTTAATAGCGCCGCGGCAGAAAAGGTTTTTAATTTACATCACACGTGCACAACGAATGGCGACGCGTGGCCTCCGGTTTGCCGAGGGCTCCGTCGAGTGGTAGAGGGGTAGACGTGCGGGGAGCTTCGGATGGCGGTAACGACTGCATACAATTCTATGACTTTTTAACGTTCTTCACTTAATGGAGTGTTTATTAAATAATCAGTCAAACATAGCAAGTTACTATAGTATACAGTATCTATACTTAGTACATTTATTAATAGATTGCCGAGGCATTTCTAGCTTTGTTTTCTTCTTCTACGTGGATGAAAGTGACAATTTGGATTATTGGAGTTTTTAACATTCGTAAAAACTACATACTCACTCGTATGTATGCACTTTGTAATATAGAAAAATGAAGATTTTGTATAAAATATGAAAGCTCGCGAACTGACCCGATGCGTGTACGGATAAAGAAATAATCGATGTAAATACAAGGATGTAAATAAACCGACAAACCGGCCAGTTGACTCGCAGCTTTTTTACGCCAATAGAGTCGCTTCCGGCGGCCTGACGCAGTCGACGGGCCGGCCCACAACAGGAGCGCTTACCTTAGTTTTTTATTTGTGTCCGCTGATTTATGCCTGTTTTGAATTTGTTCGGACTGTACGCCAAAATGCTTTCGACACTTTCAGGAACTGGCGAGGCTTTTTCTCTGGTGTCCGGGAAATGGGTGGAGTTTGAATATTTCATAGCTGGAACGTTCGGGTGAGCTTAGTGATGACGTAGTACTGAGTTCCGTTTTGTTGAAAGTAGTTGAATGGTTTTCTTTACGATGTGCGCGCTTGACCACTTTTCTTGTAAACTTTTCTTTACAAATTGTGTTTCGTTTTCTTGCACGCTACTCTCGTAATATCTATGATGTGTCAACAAAATCACAATATCTACCATGATACACACGATCTTCTAAAGGTGTTTCTACAGTTGATTGGTCTAATACGTATTTTTGGATTGAAGTTAAATAGCAGGATTTAACGAAAGTTTTATATTAAGACCGAAGAGAAAAAGCTACCTGAAAAGGCGATGAGTACAACATTTTATTTTAAAACATCTTTCAACTAGCGCTAAGAAAGCAATCTCGAGTATACAGCGATACAAAGCTGAAAAGAGGAAAAAAATATTCTTTACATTATAAAAACGAACAATGACAATCGGATAGTACCTTCTACGGATTACTACTTCGCTCTCGCCTCGCCCATATCTCGCACTTCGCCTCAAAAGAATAATATGTCTTTATAACGGATCTCGTGGCTTTCCCTGCCTTACTTCTTACACATTTTTCAGTAAAATGCGAAGGATTCTTCAGTTCGAATTGCAAGAGACCACGGGAATTTGCACTCTGTTCCAAACGTGTTACGGTCCTGTTTCTAACTGACAGGCGTCGCAAGAATAGATTGCATTGTCTTCTCACGTAAATCATCCTGGAATAAGACGGTAAGACGCCCGCAGTCCATTTTAAACTCTATACAGATGTATTACAGTACAGATTTCTTTATGTGACGTGTGTAATATAACACCGTTTTGCTCGCTCTCGGCAGTCCCACGTGGTAAAAGGTCACTTTGCCCGTGAAGAACGAATTAAATTTGTAAAATGAAAACTCCAGACACAATGAAGATGCTGCATTTAAAAACTTACTCCAGTGTTACATCTGTATCGTTGTATAAAACGGTTTGATGGTATATTTCTTATTTTGTATACAAATCGAAGATTATTAATAGTATACCATTTAGTGCATTTGAGGAGTTAGCATAGGGGCTTGGATCTTAGCTTAGCATTTCGTAGGTCTGAAGATTGGTCTCTGGATAACATTTTTGATTATACATTTAATTATAGCGATGACGTAGTGCTTCTTATGAAAACCTGGAATTCTTCAAAAACTTCTGTAAGTCTTACGATTCGATTGTAGCATTTTCTTCTCATTTTAAGGGGAAATCTGTGTCCAGTTGTGGAATAAAATAATATTTGCGAAAAAGTTAGTGTTTATTATGTTGATATTATGTACGTGTTTGACCCGAGCAACCCCAAAATATCTCAGAAGCCAAACACGCTACTTCATAACCCATATCCTACAATCAAAAGTTATCCCCGCGCATAAAGACGAAATTTTATTTGCCCGCAAAAGAACACCTTAATTCGATGAACATAATCTTTCATTTGCCGAATTGTTTACGATCGCTGCCTCGTTCTATTCCCCGTCCTTTTCCTTCGCTAGTGTTTTAATATAATGGTCCTTTTTCAATAAAGGTGCTTCCAGAACGGTCGTTTGGTCCATTTTGATCGCGCTGACCCTCAGTAATGATGATTGGTTCGCGTCAGTAAATTGGAGGTGGCGGCGACATACGAATTCACTTAGCGCCCGCTGCATCGTCACTTTTGCTTATGGCGCCTGTACGTGGTGGCCATTAATAAAACTGGAACTGTTTCTCGTTATTTTGAATTATTATCGCAGTGGTAAGTACCCAGGTGAATTAATATTTACGGTGGCACTATCATGTTTTTTGTTTAATAAACCGTTTATCGTTAAATAATAAATTGCGTTATTAACCTGTTGTACTAATTTCCTTTTGGTGAACATCTATACATTTAATAATGCTTTGGTTGACCTACATACATTAATGTTTTCATGAATTTTATGTCAGTAGTTGTTGAATATCACAGGTTACCCTACAGATTGTCTTTTACCAAAGTAGCGAGCTTTCGTGAAACAAACGTTTTTGGTAGTCTGTGTACCTTTAATCTTGAAAATTAAACCTCGCTATGAAGAGAAACACGTGTTTAGCAGTAGACTAGGGTTAAATAAGGTGTTTAGAAAATATATCCAATCTTCATAATTTACAGCTGTAGAGGATGTATGCGGGTGAACCGTAATACCTCGGTAAATATTTGGCTACTGACACATAATAACATGACAGAAATTTATTCATACTAGAACCAACGCAGGAGTCAAAAGTCTAACCTTCTTATACATCAAAAACCGGTTACACAATAACATCCCGATTTCAAAGGCATTGGGACAATGATGAATATTTATTGTGTCTCTGTTCACCCTAATAGCGCGCGGCGTAATAACTTACCCACATTTGTATACTACCTCGCGTCATTACCTTTCTATAGATCTGTTTGTAACATTTCGCTAATGGCAGACTTTGTAGCTAAGAAGCTTATACGCGGCCTGCGATTATGGCGTTGCTCGTATAAAGAGAGCCTTCATTTTTGAACGTCAAAACAAACCGTCTGCAGTAAGTTTTATTATCAATTGGTTGAGATTGTCTTGTGACTTTATCATCTTCGATTTCATTATTATTTATCGTTTTAGATGTTATTTCAGGTCTTTACAATACTAATACTATTTTAATAAATAAATTCTTGTTTGACAATTATCCACTAAAGCAGTGTATAAATTAGAGGTCATAATAGGCTGAAAACGTAACGAATGATTTTCATTCACAATACACAAACGCATGAACGCATTGTCCAGGAAAAACAAGGATCTACATCTTCGATATTGTTTAGCTCCATCCATGAATCGTCCTCGCCATATGTGCCTGCCAATATCTGATAGCGGGTCCCATTATAGTCATTGTAACACTCAGCATAACGGTCAGAATGGTATTCACGGCAATGATCGATGAGGTTGGCGGCCGGCCACTTCAAACGTGTGTTTTGTTAGGTGCGTCGTGATTACGGGTGATGAATGTTTGTCAGATATATAATGCAGGAATAAATCATACGTGATTGGCGGAATACTCGAATTCAGATCTACATTATCTAAATGTATGTTATAAAAGTTGTGTGTAACGTTTGCCTATTAGCTGACTTTGCAAAATGATTGCTCACTAGACGAGAAAGATATAATAGACGAGGAATTATACCTACGTAGTGGGGAATAAATAAAACTATTCAGTGAATTATTATTACTCGACTAGCTGTAATGGTAGATTTTTTCTTTTATGAGTTCTCTCAATTTTATTGGGAAAATATTCGTACAATGAAACAATGATGATTGTAACGATTAATCCAGGCAATTCATTTCCATTCGAGCGGCAAGAACACGCGACACACGCGTCCTTCCGTTCCGAAAGACGAGCGATGAATGAAACTAATTGCGACTATCGCGTGCCACGTGGCGGGGAGCGTGCGATGCGCTTTTCAACGTCCAACCACAAAATACGCTAACTTCAATATTTTGCAACAAGTATTACGCGATCTAACCGGGTTATTATATGGTTCATTTTGCAATGCAGTGTTATGTGTGTTACGACGTTTTAGAATGGAAATTTTAAGAAAACTGTGACAAATGAACGTGAGTTTGAACTTTGATGTGCGTTCGAGTGATTTTGAATAGAATGGCTCCGGAACGAGATTAAAATTTGCGATCGAAGTGTATAGCCGATTTATTATAACCGCTATTGTTTGAATTGCCGTCGGATACCGCTGACGTGTGTCAAAAAAACTATAGTTTACGTAGCGCACAAAAGAAAGTTATACATAACTAAAAAACGTTTGGTATTTATATTTGGATTAAAAATACATATTAATAATCATTCTTTTTAAATAATGTAAGATAGTTGCTGCATTACAATAGAAATTTGAAAATTGTCGTTTAATTTTACTAATGTTTAATGGTGATACACATTGAAGTGTATTACCATTAAACATACACACACAACTAAACAAATTTGCTTTTAATTTTGAAATGTACAATTAAATATTCCTATTGATAATTAATATTTAATTATCAATTATTTTAAGTGCTATATAACATTTTAATAAATCCCCATAAATTGAAAGAAGATAAACAAATGGAGTGACAAGCAGATAAGCAAATAATCAACAACAACAAATGTATTAGGTCCCAATAAGTCTTACACCAACAAAAAGAAAATAGTACCTGTCCATAAAGACTGAATACGCATGCAAAAGCAATATGCATTCAAAAAAGGAGCTTGATCATCTACCTAAGAATGATGTATCATTTCCCGGCATTCTGAATCCAACCTTATTATTACCTGCTTGGAGCACTTTATAGCATTGGCTACATCAGACATTTTTAGCTCCGAACTTTGCATTGCAAAAGATACTCTAACATTAATTATTAAGGTTGAAAATTGATTGACTTGGATGATATATTAAAAGCACCGGCCAGCAAAATGAACTACAGAAGATGTATGGGCACGAGGATTAAAAATATTTGTACGCGCCATTATACAGAGTGTAATGAAAGCCCTAAGCGCGGCTCTTTATTAACCATACAGGGTGCTCCGTTAATTGAGCCCGAATATTCAATATACCCTTTCAGTGTGTGACGTAGGTCCGACGTGTCTATGATCAAAAGATTTGCCAACACTTTTTGTCTGAGATTATTAAAATAATCTTGCTGACCTACGGCCAGGGTTCTATTTACAGATATTAAGGGGTTTAAGCCTTTTATAGATCTACCATTTACATTTCAAATTATACTTTCATGTTAACTTAACATATTTAAAGCTCAAAGTAAATATTGGCAGCCAGGTTTATTAATTACAATAAATGTATCATGCAACAAATAGTAGTTTGCGATAAATGTGACAAAGAATCTAATATGTACATGGTAAAAAAAATGATATACTCAATAGGCCAGTTAAGAATATAATAAAAGTCTGTTGGAGTTTCTGATATTTTTCTGGTATTAATCTCGCAGGAAACACAACTAATCAGGTACTTTCTCCAACCTTGAGGCTAGTTGGCGAACATCCGACCAACACATTAGTAGCGAGTCGACCGCATAAATAATATCACATCTGAAAAACTGAATTTCATTTATTCCTTTTCGCATCAAAGCGCCGGATACGATAATTTATACGATAATATATTACGACGCGCGCGATCTTAGGAATAATGTCTTAGAAATAATATGACGGAAACAGCTGATAGTAAATTCGGTTGTTAACCTTGTGACCGAAATGTTTGGACCAATGGGCTTAATTAGTTATGTCTACGGCTCCTCTCGTCATATCGGAAGTGTGTTATTGCGTGTCCATTCAAATCGGTATTCATTTTTAAGGAATTCTAGTAAATTCTTGACGTTTTGCAATCGGCGCTTTCTGGAAAATTTACTTAAATATGATCCTGAGTTATCCTAAACATCGCAACAGGCTTTTGATAAGTACGTTATGGTGTTTGTGATGAATGCCTAATGTAAGTTGGTTTTAATTCAGCTATAGTTTATAGACCAGGATTCTGCGGAACATATATGTGCAGAGTGCTTTCAACTAAACAGCATATGATATGTATTTAAACTGAATAACGCACAAAATCATAAAGTCACTGTGAGATTAAAGCAAAAATTTAAGGCTTTCCCCATTTACCTAGTAATTAATTAGAATATATTA
The DNA here is from genome assembly GCA_018246895.1 of Aspitha aspitha aspitha. Lineage (NCBI taxonomy): Eukaryota > Metazoa > Arthropoda > Insecta > Lepidoptera > Hesperiidae > Aspitha > Aspitha aspitha. The sequence goes on from DWGJ01005011.1 coordinate 9,517, forward strand.
AATAATAAAATCGTGTTTTAAATTTGTACGCCGTAAAAGGCTAAATATGGAGTGAACTAACAATTCTGTAACATCTCTAAATGTACCCATATTTGTGCAAATAAATGTCTTTGTCTTTGTCTTTATCTTTTGTCTTTGACATATTGTACGCTGGCTAACCATATCTACATAAGTATATTTTATCTATGGGGCCGATAGCCGGTAATAGCTTGACCCGGCGTTTCCATAAAAATAGGTCCACACCTCCTTGCAAGTAGGTTACTCCTTCGGGGATATCATATTCGTAGTCTCGGTTTTCATAATAAGGAAGACAAACGTGGGGTGTATAATGAAGAGTAATCGTGCACTGCATTGCCTTCCCAGGTTACACTAAATTATTTTGTTCTTGTTTTGACCTACTTGTGCTAGGGATGGCCTATTTCTATAAATAGACAAGGGGACTAATTGCATCCTTGCTTATGTAATGTAACAAAGATTTTGTACTAAACTTTGCTACATAGTGCAGCTAAAAGAAACAGCCATCAGTTTCAGATTTCAATCAAATGAGTACATGCTTTGTGCCGTAAACATTTCTGTGGTCAGAGTTTTCCAAGTTTTACATCGTCGAGAATCTCCGGATTCATAGAGATAAAAGAGTCCAATCATAGAATACTTAAAATAAAAGTAATTTTTAATCTGGTGATGTAAAATGACATGTCTGTTGAACCTATCTCTCGTCCTTCCTATCGGCAGCAAACTTATTATTTTCATGATATTTGAATACACATAAGACATACTTCTTTCGTTTCCGGTCTGTTGAAATGGAACGTTAACGCTCCAGGGCCTTTTTAAGATGTTTATACGATTTTTCCGAGACTTGCACGCGACCTAATCGCCAAATCATATATACAGCTTGAGTACGGCTGAGTGTTATTGCATTTTATGAGTTTATTAGCAATGTATCGTTAATATGTACCAAAATTACTTATCAATTTGAAAGGTGGATATACATATGTATGTACTTACTTCAAGTATTCCTACTTGTAATATAATATAGTAATATAATATAATAGTTGAATATCATAAGAATGAGAAGACATAAACTATAAACGTTGACTTAGAGACGGAAGCTTAAGCTTAAAGAAATGTCTGACGAACTTTAATTCTCCATAGTTCTCTTAAGATATTTCCTTTTATCTTTAACATTATCATAGAGAAAGACGCATTCATTTGGCCGAACTCAGACATTGGCGTCTAAAATCGAACTAACCAGTTATTTATCATTACAATCAATTAATAAATATCGTTAAAAAAATATATATCTATATATTAATACGTGAAACGAAAACTTTGGACCCCTTTTTACGAAATTGCGTGCACGGAGG
>DWGJ01005012.1:0-10879 GCA_018246895.1 Aspitha aspitha aspitha
ATAAATAACATTTTAAAATTCTTTTTGTTTTAACGGAACAACTTAATTAAATTAACAATTGATTAAATAACTAATTTATCAAACCTTAGAGTACAGTGCAGGGATTGTGAGTATGTATGAAAGTATTTTTATAATATTAAGTAGAAATCTACCTCTAATTCTTCCGAAGATCTCTTTTTACTACATTCCTTTATATCATCGTCAAACTTGTCCGCACTCTCTAAGCTTTCGCAGCACATCTGGTCTGCGTACTGTGGATAAATGTGTATTGTTTAATCTCTAACAAGCATTGAACATAATGTACCTAACCTTTATTTTGATGACGTGGGGACCTTCAAAAAGTAAACCCTGAAAAAGAGACTTCAGGTTATATTTATGGTATTTTTACCCTCGGTGGCGCTCCTCAGCATTGTTGGACTTCGGGATCTACAAACGGAACGCACCGGTGACCTCGGACCTTGTCTTCTTGTAGTCCCTGCTGAGAACAATATCTAGAACTTCTTTAGTTACCTAGATTACTGTAGATTATCGTACACCGTACAAGATTACCGTAGCTGTATTATCGTCTTGAGCTACTACTGGGAGATAACAATTTTATCCAACGCGCTTATGTATAGTTTATAATATTTTTTCAGTAGGATTCTGCTTTACATTATAGAAGCTTAAGTACTTGCGCCGTATTTGACCTTGTGTCATATATTTCATACTTTAGAAAAGTGTATTTGTAATTATATGTAGTATTCATTAATAATTATTTTATATTACTATTAATTAGTTCATTCTCACCTGAGGTTCCATGAGTTTCAAACATGCATTAAAAGCGTCGTCGTCACCGCGGACCTTGAAGTGTACCAAAACATCCAAAATTTATTTATAAAACTAGTCATGTGAAAAAACACGAAAACTAGCCCTTTGAAACATGCTGGTTATTTTAAACTCAGTAAATACCGAGAATCAGTGAATTGGTCAATATTACGGTACCTACCTATAATAGTACGTATGCGTAATAATTGTTTGCAAAGTAAGGCTTGAATTCAGATTACGATTAGATTACTTACATTTCGTCCAAAAACCACGAGTGTCAGCGCGATTGCAAACCTCATACCATTCATTGTGTGAATATTTACTTAATGTAAAAGCAACGTTCTTATATAGTTGATATTTGATTTGTAATACCATTTTTACTTGCATCCGACATATTTATACGGATTAACGACAAAAGCGCCATTTCCTGCGCTTTCAACACAGGCTCACATTAAATAGTCATCACAATTCATGTGAGATAAATTATAGGACGTTTGCAATGAATTATAATCATCCAGATAATCGTTTAGTGACCTTCATAGAGATACATGTAGATTGTTGTAATCGTGACAATGAAATATATATTATTATCTCTCAGGTAGTATCAAATTAGATGTATGTACAACCAAATATTCGCACAACTACCCAATAAAAAAGTTAAAATTTAGTTATAACAAAACTTGTTTGACTTTTAGGGTGCGTTTCCACCAGGGATGTGCGAGGATGTGTAGAGAGGAGTGTGATTGTTAAGAACCTTTATATGTTCAAATTTAAATGCAATATTTAATGCACTACGGTAAAGGGTGGGTATACGATAAATAAGCAGTTATTTCAGCTTTAAATGTATAATTTATTTTAAGGCAACATCTACAAGTAATGTGCTCGAACAATTTGTGTTTGAATAAATACATATTTCTTTTTATTTTGAAAAATAATCAACAAAGAAGTCTTTGTAATTTGTATTTTTAATTGTTTTTAAATTTAATTGTCTTTCGGCCATTGTACTTGATCAGTTTAATGATACCAAGAAACCTTGTTTCATTTACCGTAAGTTTGGGATTAATGCTAAATTAAATATATTTGTTCTCTGCATTACAACAATCCTGTAATTTTCTTCGTGTAGTGGCTCCATCTCTCGTTAACTACTAAATCATGTTTTGACGACGTGCATATCTTTCGGACATGCATACGTCGCAACAATGTCACCAATTCAATACCAGTTTACTTAATACATTATATTAATAACTAGATGTGTCCGCGGCTTCGCTCGCGTGGAAATCAGTGTGTCGCAAAGTTTTTCTCGCCTAAATACCGACCCCAGGAGAATTCTAGGATACAAAGTCCTACTGTCTCGTTATTCTCGTGTAAATCCCGATCCCTCGGGAACTCCGAGATAAAAAGTAGCCTACCTGTTATTCTGGGTCTTCAGCTGCCTACATACCAAATTTCATCGTAATCGGTTCAGTAGTTTTTGCGTGAAAGAGTAACAAACATCCATACGTACACACAAACTTTTGCATTTATAATATTAATAGGATTAAAATGTATTTTTCACTTGCCTACATAGCCATTTAGTTAAATTTATTTATAATAGGAGTGCTTCAGGGAGCTACTCTTATTATATTCAAATGATGTGCATTATACCAATACTTATATAATGACATCAGCATATCAATTTTTGCTGGATTCTTTCAAACAGAATGGAACGTTATGCAAAATATTTAAACAGAATCTAATGCCGCTTAGCTGTCTGCTGTTGTCGCCAGAATTCTTCTCGGTTCTCCAGGAACCTAATAGCTTCTTCTGCTTGTTTAGTAACCACATCGTTCTTCTTGTCTGCAATTGCTAAGTCTGGGTTCTTCAAGAGATTTTCCAGATATAGCTTGTCAGATATCAGTGGACCCAAGACTGGTCTGGAGGATTTCGACGACGACTTCTTTACGTTCTTCTTCACTTGTTTCACAGAACCGATAGTGTTTTCTATAGCTTCCTGCAAGAGAACCAGTTGAATACAAATTAGGAAAGCAATTAGACAACATTAGGTCCCAACATGTTTCAAGAATCATTGATTTTAAGTTAACTTTATTTAGTTTAAAGTTATTGTAATTAAGCAAAATGGTACCTGAGCTTTCTGTACACCAAGACGAAATTCACTCAAATCAGGCCTGGCACGCAGACCACGGTGATAATGAACTAAACTAAGTTCAAATTCTCCGCAATAATACAGCGCTTCCGCCTTCTGAAGCAGTGCCTTCGCGTGTTTGGGGTCCAACTTAAGGGCTGTTTCAGCATCTTTAAGGGCTGAACGAGGTTCTCCGAGCAGTAAGTAACATCTGCTTCGCGCAACATACGCAGCTTTCTCATCGGGAGCCAATTCGATTGCCTGAAACCAAATAAAAATGTTAACTTGGTCCTATCAAAACATGAACAACTCGGTCACATAAACCCACAACACTTAGCCGTAAGTATATTTATCTACCTCTTAATAAATATTGCTATATATTAGAGTTTAGTCAAAGCAAGACATTTCAGTTACAATAAATTACCCAGATTACTGTTTGGTTGTATAGATAGATACCTTATCAACAAAAGTCAAAGCTGTTCGGTACCGTTCCCTCATCATTTCTGCTCGAGCTAGCGCTAGGAGTGTTCCAGCATCTGCTTCTGCTGGTATTTGCAGAGCGCTGCTCCTTTCTGCTTTATCTTTCATGTTTAGTGACAGTTTGATATCCTTGGAGCCCATAACCACGGCTGCAGCGCGATCCTTATCAGTATACAGTTCCTCTTCTCTTCTGCGTTTTTCTCGCTTTTGTTTTCGTTTGAATCTATTCTTCTGCGGCTTAACGGACTCCTTCCTTACCGTCGCAGAGAGCTTCTCCTCTTCAGCGAACGATTCAGTCGCCTTTTCCGCCGATTGCGGGAGTCGCTTGCTGAACGTCGCCTTCGGTGCCGGCAGTTCTTCGTCATCATCCCCAACACCTACCCTTACGAAGCTTTGGAGGAATTCGGCATCTTTTGTGATGCCGAGGATGGATCTCACTTGAGCCTTAGCGGTTTCTTCGTCGCTGTCCATGGTTCACAATACAAGTTACGAAAGGCAGATATTGGCATATGTCGTAGTCTTATGTAACAAGTGAGGTGTGTGAAGTGGCGCTGATATTGACGCCCGAGCTGTAGTCGTCATGGTGACTGGAGGTGTTTTCGCACCTTCTCACCGACCTACTCAAACTAGTGCTTCACGGAAATGCGTGGAGTATAGCACGTTCCGTTTGATTTTCTAATACAGTTTTTCATACAACGCAAACAACGTATTGTATAGCATATTTTCATTTTTTAATCTTATTTCACTGTTCGACATAATACATACTTAGGATTTTTATCAGTTAAATGTGTTATTTCGAGCATTGAAAATTTTATTATGATAACAATAATATCACTAGGAAAACAACAACATAACTTCTCAAAATTAATGAATTATGTGATTTATCCATTGCGCATTTCTGTACATAAAACATTATTTCGCGTGATACACATAACTCGCAATTATTTACACTGTTCCAGATCATTACGTATTTTCAGATATTTACATAAGTGATGTAATTAAGTAGGGCAGCTACTTTTTTGTGATCATTTTAGATTTTTATGCCCTGTTAAGCGGTCTGTCATGGATTTTAAGATAGTATTTGATAAATACTCGTTGATATACACACCTTATCAAGGGAAGCAAGCGCTCGTTCATAATTGCCGATCTTGATGTGCCCGGCAGCCTCGTCCCGGTATTTCTTAGCCTCTCCCGGGTTGCTCGTGGGCTGCTCGGGTTCCTTGCCGCGACCCATGCTTTATCTCCGCTGCAATGCAAATAAAATTCACCATAGTTAAACGACAGCAGCAAAGTTAAGTACAGAATTGTGTAACAGTTGAAGTCGAAATATAATAATAATAGAGTAATATCACTTGTGGACGCTGAGCAACAATGCTTTGTATGAGAGAAAGTCCTACACGTGCTCTTTAGACCCAACCTAAACACTGCAATGCAATAAGGCAAGTGTCGCAAATTTTCGGCAAATTTACATATGTATAATATTAGTTCACCCCTGTCCATCCGCATGTTTTAACATAATATTTGGTATTTTTTGTTAAAATTTGTAAAATAAATACAATAAATCAAAGTAAATAAATTGAATACTATTCTTACAAAATTTAATATTGAACACCCGGACTCAGATGAAATATTTGTAGCTCAACTCATCATTCACATTATCTGTCCGATCGAGAACGAACCTTGCCTTTAGTTTCTCACTATTATCAATGATTGGATGGTAAAGAATGCCACTAGGCACTAAGTTCGCCTATTGTAAATTTCAATAAAGACTAAAAAAACATGTAAATAGTATTTATTGATAACTATAAACCGACAAAAAAAGTACCGTAAAGTAATAAGGTAGGAAAACGCTTTTGATACTTCGATTGAACCGTACATAATTCTGATTGATAGCAATCCAATTCACGCAAATTGCGCAATATTTTCGTATTCGTTCCATTTTGTGATGGATTAGGTAAATATTTGGCGGCGTGCTTTGCCAAGCCGTAACTCGTGATAGATCGTGTAACCGCAGAAGCGAGGTCCCGTTGCCAATAAATCTCTTTATTTTTGCCCTCCATTCGTACTTATGATCTGATAATTTTAACTGTGCTATTTGTACGAAATGGTTTCCGTGAGAGAGCGCAATTCCTTTCCATCGTTATCTATCGCTGGATCTCCCGCGATGTCAACGGTGAATATCTGTGTTGTTGCTATAATTAACTGTGACATTGAAACCACGTTGGAATAGTTTTTTACGTTTTCAATTAATCCAACTATTAATTTTAATAACACTACTTAAGAGATGTGCGGTGTCTCCTACGATAAATAATGTTTTGAGACATACGTCAAAAAACCGCTACAGTTTCATTATTCCTTTTAGCTTCTTTGTATTAAATTAGTTATTTTTCTGTCACCATAGGGCCTACAGTACTACAGTAATATACATAATCAATTTCTGTAATTATGTGAATGTATGCGTTTATTTACCACGCCTTTATTCACAACCCTAACAATATGCCATACACTTTATCTACCTATAATCGTAAACATTCAAAGATGTTGAAATTAATAAAGTAACGTAAAAACAAAATAAATGTAAAGCTTGATTCGATATAAGCCTTCATAACTCGGCATCGGTACAAGCTCATTATCGTCCAAATTATTCATGCAACCCACCGATTTAGCTTTGAAAAATTGCTGCATATTTTCTATCATAATGCAGAAAATTTGGTGCATTGCTAAACTACTTTAAATTGGAAATATTTCACCAAAGACAGGAGTTTTGTTGCTTGAGGCGTACCTATCTTTTTAAACGTTTTTTATTGTTGGACATCGTTGTCCTCTAATCTTTAGAAATCTTAAAAATCTACCACGATGTCCAAGTCACCGTGTACCTTATTTCGAAAACCCGTTGAACGATATTTGAATCATTAATAGACCATGAACTCTTGTTCAGCTTCAGGAACATTCACATTGCGATTGTAATGACATTTTACATTCACAGATATAGATTACTAGCTGTGCCCGCAGCTTCGCCCGCGTGGAAATCAATATTTTCCCGTTTCTGCGTCATTTGTCATTGCTCCTTCACTCCTGTTAAACATAGCGTGATGTTATATCGCCTGTCGCCTTCCTCAATAAATTGACTTATTACATAGACATTCAAAATAATTTTTCAATTCGAACCAGTAGTTCCTGAGATTAGCGCGTTCAACTAAACAAGCAAACAAACTCTTCAGCTTTATAATATTAGTGTAGGTAAATACACTCCAATCAACTAGAATGTAGAGCATGAAATAATTATTTTTAAACAATTTGCGTGCCGCGTTGCGTGAACTCGCGAACTATCCTACTACAATACCGTAAGCGTACGCGACCTCTGCGGTCGGAACTACACAATTTCCAATCAATTTATCTTCTGCTTCTCATGTGTCTAATAGCCGTTACTCATACTGCGTTTACTGAATCTTGTTGGTTATATTCAAGTGAGCAACGAGCAATGTCGAGAAACTACAGTTCTATTACTAAATAATATTATTACCACTTTTTTTGATGATGTTTTTGACTCGTCTAAATGCCGCGGGAAGGCACGCTATCTATACCATGACACGACCACAGAAATAATGAAATTAATGCTCATATTTGGACGATAAAACGTTTTATGATATCCGTGTATGACCTCGGGCGAGCTTTCATGCAATACCAATATCGGAGAGCTCGACCGGAGATAACTATCGCAGTCAGACAGATTTCTAGATACGGTTATGTACACGTAAATCATACGTATCTACGGGTATTTCAAGAGCATTTTAACAATATCTAATATATTAATGCGAAAATATATTTTCGAAAGTATGCTTTATTTTATTTACTGGTAACTAAGTCTGTAGGTACTAATTCTCGTCGATTACAAATATTTATTTATTTCGATCAAGATACTTTTAGGACGTTGCAGGCTAGTACGTACAAAATGGTTACAGTTAAGTTTACGTCATCAGACTCTTACCATTCTCACTCATTTCAAAAATTATCAGTACAGTAAAGGAGGTCTTACTGTACTGATATTTTTTTAAATATAATATTTAATCACTTTCTATACATGCAGTCACGCCTATTTACTTCTGGGCTAGGCAGAGGCTAAGCATTTCCAACGACTCCCTTATTGAGTAACATTTTTCCGTCTTGACTCCAATTTAGTTCCAGTCGACTATTCAGACTCTACCCTACGACTTTTGTAAGTCTGCAATTATTCATTATCACTGCGTCTATCAAAACATCTTTTTCTTAATACGAAAAGCTCTAGATCGTCCTAGAAGATCGCCTTAGAACATGGCATTCCAATTGTAACTTACCATTTCTAAAGAATATGCCCAATTCTGAACTCCTGTTGCAGTAATCATACACATTATGAAACCCTTAGAAACACTAGTCAAGCTATATGACATAAAAAACTAATTATAAATATTATTTACCTACAACTTTACAATTAGAAAAACAGTCGCTGGATCAATTTTACGTTACAACGTCGCACACCGTGAATACAATTAATTGTTTATTAATTTAGTTACATAATTAATTTAATAAAATTCACTGCGTTGTTTCATTGAGCGGCCTGCGCTGTGATGTGATATGCTCCGATGGGGGTTAATTTCAGACTGAGCATCCAGCAACTAGTGGACGGCTCGGGTTACCTAAAGGGTTGTATAATGTAGCGCGGGGAAGTTACCAGTTTATATTACCTACACGTTGAGAAATCATACTCGTTTACAAACGACTGTTAGTAAGTTAGCGATAGCAGATAATAGGTTATTTACATAATGAGTGCACTGAAGTTTCGTCCTTAGGGGTTAAGTACCAAACAGTTGACGTGCCACCTTACTCATTAATATCTTAAAACAAATAAGCAATAATTCTTTTCGGAATATTATTTTAGTCATTAAATTCATAAGTACATATAAATAAATATACATAAGTACATATAAATAAAATCGAAGTGTCTGTCTGTAATTTTTCAAATAACTGTGTTTTCTTCAGTGTTTATAGTAATTTACGCTATACTAAAACACCGGCAATTTTCTTTAAACAACAGACAAAGTTGTGACTGCTGCATGCTCGTTTGCTGCTTTCTTCACATAGAAAAAAAACGTACGCATACTTAGATACTAAACGCCAAGAAGTAAAACATACCGAAGGGAGGGCGTTAAATACGAAGGCAGACTTACATCGCGAGTAGCATGTTGGTGGAAAGTTTGTTGAATTACAGTTTTATTTGCATTGTAGCGCATCTACACGACTGCGTCACGTGATTACGACGATCCTCGATGCAAATGAACCGCCTCACGCACCTTCGCGTAACCAACTTGGTAATGTATTGGAATTGTTTTGTTACTCTCTTACTTTAACCTCGTGTAGGTCGTGCAGTAATTTATCGTTAGATACAAGCAGGTAATTAGATTTCATGTATATTACAGTGAGTAATTCCAATTGGGTGTCTGTAACAGATCACTTGTTCAGTGATTACGTCAATTATAGTTTCCGGTCTAGTGGTTAGATATTGACTGCCTAAAGGAGGTCGATCGATCCCGGTTCGATCCCGGCCAGGTGATGAGCACATTTGTTTATTCTGTAAAAAACATCTAAGTACATAAGTTAAAATTCTAAGTATATCAGTTAAAAACATCTAGGTACTTATATATTTATATATGTGTTAACAGCTGTCCGGTTCCCGTAACCCAGGCATTTACTTGGCTAATTGTTTGGAACTGATAAATTTGATATTTGTGTTTCTGTGCCATTATAAATAGATTTTTTTTGCTAATTAGGATCTATGAAACCACGCTAAATTGATATTGTTACAAAGTTTCGTTCGACAAAACGTTCGTAATGAGTCCCGCTATGTCGCCGAGCTCAACGTTATTGCTATCTGAATAATATTGTAACCGTTTCATGAAAACTTTTATTTTGCGACTTCGCTAGCTTCGAAGAAATGATACCTATCGCTACTGAATAAAGCTCAGAATAGCGTGAGCGAGGGAATATGGAATTAGCTTCAATCTCCAATGTGATGCACGCAATGTTGACATAACAATAATTAATGTATTAGGGATGGGGGAGGCATCCCTAATAACCGACCAAAGGTATCATGAACAAAGACAATTTTCCGTTCCAACTAGTTATTATGGTAATTTAATAAACTAACAGCAACGGTAACCGAACCTAACAACAATATACCTACATTACCTAACCTTGCAGAAAAATATGAAAAATTAAGTTAATAAAATAAAGAAATTCTGCTCGCATGCACTCGTAAAATGGAATCATTGCCTTGGTAATTTGTATTATGTAGTTGATGGCACTACCCACATAATTCAATACAGTTTTAATAGGTAAACCGGTATACGAGTAATTTATGAAAATTTAAATTATCTATGTAAATTTTTTTAATTCTGCAAAACGGGGATCATTTAATTGACAGAGTAAAAATAAAACGATGTACTTGCATTTAAAATTTTATTGTTACACAAAACAGATAACAATTCATGGCCATAGACAAAATACACCGGAGTACGAACAATCTACTGAAGTTCACAAACATTACATAGATCACATTAAATCTAATATTACAAGATCGTTAACAATATATTATGCACTCACTATTTTCATTTACGTTCCGAATCAACATGATGTTAAACAAAAGGTTTATTAAGGTTAAGGTTAATTATTAAAGGTTACGTTTTGACTGTTTTAGTGTATTCGTTTAATTAAAAAATGTATTTTCTCTTCCATCATTTTGCAGAAGAGTTAAAATTTTTATTTCAAGTAAGTCGGAGGTAACAAAATGAAACACATAATTAATACATTTTAGACATTGAATTAGTAACACTCATATGTACGAAGTAGGTACGAAAGTTTGACCAAATATTGAAATCCATATAAATTTCTATTAGACTACATTTGGCATGTCTAGTTAAAAAAAAGACAACGAACTATCAATACGTATTTATCTAAAGGCTAAACATTAAAACACTGATTAGTAATACATTTATATTTGGCATCAAAACATTTAAATGCTACGACAATATTAATAATAACAATTATAAAAGTTAACTATCGGATTAGTTTTTACTTTTATATATACCAGTATCATTGAAACTTCAATATTCATATATGACGAATACTGATAATTTAGGAAAATAAATTTTTGGAAAAATTTGGTATAACTTGTATTATGTTTATATTTTTTCTCGGTCCAGTCAGTTTGGTTTCAATCTTCGGAGAAAGTGATCCTCGGTAGCGGGGTCCTGGGCGAGCTGTGAGTCGGCTCGATTGAAACGCGGTCCGCAGTCTGTGCAACATTTTCCATGTAATATAATTTATTTTCTACCTATTATTATTAACTAGTGGTCGCCTGCTTGTCGAAATTCGATCATAATAAAAAATAATTCTTTGACATTTCTTTGGACTTTTTGTTTGACATTGACAACCAGAATG
>DWGJ01005013.1:0-10877 GCA_018246895.1 Aspitha aspitha aspitha
CACTAACAGTCCCATTCCCGCAGTCCTGTTACTAAAGAATACTCACCGACAAATTCTTATTGACACCTTATACTATCCGAATTCACACGCTACTCTCTTCAAATCCAAAAGGTCGCGTGTCCTGACCCGAGTTTCACCTTTTTTACTGATATTAAAGAATTAGTGGCGCCATCTAACGTCACACTCCGTCGTCGCATGTCGCTTTCTCACTAGAGGGCGTTGTGTACAAAAATATAAATCCTGCGTCACGGTGTTAAGACTTTCTGGCGAAACTATAAGGGTCTCAGTATTTTGTTATGTTTTGAATAAGCTATTCCTATCACTCGTTTGAATGTACTCGCCGTTGCGGTTATAATAAACAGTGATTAGGGATATTCCGAAGTCCGAAGGTCTTTTTCTTGCGGAGTTTTTGGAAGCCGTCTGAATAAGAGCAAAAAAAAGTTGAGACATTTGAAAGAAAGAAAGAAATATTTATTAGGCTGCACATATAAACACCCACATACAAGGAATACAAACATACATATATATAGAAATATCAACAAAAAGCAAAAAAGAAACAAGTGTCAGAAGCAAAACAATAACTGATTAATTGCACGGCAGGTACGGCGAGGAGGCGATGGAAGTGTACCACGCTTACTACAAGCCGACGGAGTTCTTCATCCCGCAGCGCAACATCAAGAACTGCTACTTGAAGGCGGTGGCGATGCGCGAGGAGCCGCAGCGGATCCTCGGGCTGCACTTCGTGGGCCCCGTCGCCGGCGAGGTCATCCAGGGCTTCGCCGCGGCCATCAAGTGAGCGCGCCGCCTTAAATACAAATACAAATACAAACTCAACTCCTATTAGTCATAGCGTGATGTTATATAGCCTATAGCCTTCCTCGGTAGATGGACTATCCAACACAAAAGTAATCTGACAATTCGAATCGGTAGTTCCTGAGATTAGCGCGTTCAAACAAACAAACAAACAAACAAACTCTTCAGCTTCATAATATTAGTATAGAAGTATAGATTCAACGATGAGCGCGATTTCAGGAAGCCGTCTCGTACGGCTGGGAGGTGCCTTCGCTCGATCAGGTCAAGATCAACTGGTCCGCGCTGACCGAGGCCGTCCAAAACCACATCAAGTCCGTCAACTGGGTGACGCGCGTCGACCTCCGCGACAAGAAGATCGAATACATAAACGGCCTCGGCGCGTTCAAGGATCCGCACACCATCACCGCCACGCTGAAGAACGGCAGCACGAAGGAGCTGACGGCGGCGCGCGTGGTGATCGCGGTCGGCGGCCGCCCCCACTACCCGGACATCCCCGGCGCGCTGGAGCACTGCATCAGCAGCGATGATATCTTCAGCCTGCTGCATCCCCCCGGGAAGACGCTCGTCGTCGGCGCCGGCTGTGAGTCACACTGTACACACGAGCAGACTGCGTTCTCATTACACTCGTATAATGTGTGTGTGTGTGTGGGTGTGTGTGTGTGTGCGTGTGTTTTTATTGTAGGATAGGCTTGCGTTAGACTGCGAGCTCACCTGATGGTAAGTGAGATACAGTCTAAGGTGAAGCACGCGCCCCTAGAAAGTGCCTATTCACTCTTGTTTCATAGGATTCCAAGTTGTAGGAGGCAGGAAAAATAGATGCTGATAAACATACATATGTACATATGATATAGTACTTAAATGTGTTTGTGTGTGTTCGTGTTAACTTCCTTACACATCGACCGATTTGGACGATGCCTCCGGTGTTCGGTTTAATCATCTTTACATTCGTGAATGCGCTGTTTAATTACTAAACTGACTAAACTTCTACTTACTAAACCGTCACACTGCCAATAGAAACATATCGATACAAGGAAGACAATAATATAAGAGTGTAAAATCGTGTCTGTAACATCGTTAATATTGTCTGAGGCGTGTGAAGTCTACCAATCCGCACTAGGCCCGCGTGGTAGACTGGCCTAAATCCCTCTCACTACGAGAGGAGACCCGGTCCAGCAGTGGACCATAAAAAGGGTCGAACAACAAGCGTGTGTTTTGTTTGCTAACTTCTACTATTAGGATAGAATCGGAACTTGTAACTATTTAGTACAATCCTATGCGCAGGGCGTTATGTGATATCTTGCATGTAGTGACCTCTTATCCTAGTCACTATTAGTGATGTCCTACAGGCACTTGCACTATACGTCACTGGCTCACTACTACAGCTAACACAGGCGCAGGCGCACGTCCTACCCGTAGCGTGTTCGTCACAAGACTGACTGCGCCCCCTGTTCTAGTGTATATAAGACGATGTATATCTATTAAATAGATACAAACACTACATTGCACATATCGCTGGTTTTCATGAATACTCACACAACTCAAAATTTTGAAAATAACCAGTTTATAACACAAATAAATCCAAAGCATTCCTTATTTTATACTCAGTAAGACTCACATTCATAAAGACGAAACTAGCATAATGTCGCGCAAAAATGTCGTTTTCTGATTGGTTATTTTTTACAATGTTGTATTATTTTTTTTAATTTTTAAATGGCTATCGTGCAAAAAGTGAATTTTGGATTGTGTAAGTATTCATGAAAAGTAGCGATATGTGTCGTGGGCCAGGTTCTGCCAGCCGCGCGTGGTGAGCGCGTGCGCGGCGCTGCTGGAGCGATGCGCCGCCGGCCGCGCGCTCTCCGCGCACACCGCGCACTGCGCGCTCAAGATGCTGCACCGCATCGCGTGCGACTGCCGCCGCCCCGCCATGCTCTTCCAGGCCTCGCTCTTCCTCGTCTTCCAGAACGTTCTGGCCAACCCCATGCCGCACTCGAAGGTATTTATTATTATATGTAAGTATATTAAACACATATGTTTGTATTTAATATGTAATCGTGTGCTGTGTGTATAAGTAGATATTTGTGTATATGTATATATATATATTTGTATATATATTTATATATAATTTCCATTTACTGACCTACCTCGCAATATCTATTCACCCAGGGCTGACCGGCAGAGAATGCCTTTGGCATTATGTTTGCCCTTGTACTACTAGTTTTAAGTACAAAATTGTAACTAAATAAAAATAATTTTCTTTAGTATTACAGGTCTATAACGATTATGTTTGAATTTCGAATATCGATTGGTTGATATCTATACTGACCCAACCGAATTAATTACTAATGATAGTAAAATCTACTTTTTTTTACCGATTTTACTCTTAATTGAGCTTGAAATTTAAAACCCGGGAGTCTTAATATATTTTAAGTTGTAATATAAGAGTTTTGTGACACGGACTAAGAGCCACTTTCGTCCCACCGCTGGGTGTGGGCAGCGCTAGCCGATGGTCGAAGCTTACCCCACTCGTCTCTATATGTGCACGTAAGATGGCGCTGTTACTTCCCGCTCCACTTTTGACGTACAAAAAAAGCTCTGTAAAACAATATTACTAGCAGTCTCCAACTCAAGGACGGTTTCGGTATAAACGATAGCACATTAATATGTTTCCTGTTGGCCACTTAACGATCACTTAACTTTATATTAGTTTTACTGTCCCATAAAGACCTTTTTTTAGGAATTGCAAAAGTTCGCCATCTTTATTCTGAGAAAGTTCACCGAGATTGCGTCGAACAACCCGAAGGTTTTCATCGAACTTCTCTTCTGGAAAACATCGAAGGACGCGGTGGAAATAGAACTCGGCTACGACCTCTACCACGACGGAAGGTGAGCGCGCTTCGATACCATTTTCTGTTGAAATATTATATTATTGTCAATGCAATAGAAAATATTATATGTATTAGAAAATATTGTATGTTGACGTACTCGATAAATTATTTATCTATATATTGGCGGTATTTGTAGAAGAGATTTTGTTAACTTTATTATCGCACATAAAGCAAGTCATTGTAAATAACTAAGCTCACAAAGATTGTCACGTGAATGAAATCATGTATTTAAATTTTAAAACTTAACAATTCTTAATTATGTAGGACTTAAGTAATATTTTGATATAACAATTTGCTTAAGAGAAGGAGATTTCTATTTATTTTACTTTTGTTTATATTCCATAATGTAAATGTCCTCGGCAATCACCTATATGAGACGGTAATAAGATTTTATAAATACGTCACTAGAAGTAATAGGTTTTATCTGAAAACTGCAGCGCGTACGGTCTCGCTGACAAAGTAACGAAGACAAAAGACTCTTTCCACTTTGAAACTGGAACTGTGGAATGAAATCGCTTCCTCTCTCATACGCGGGATAATAGTTTGCGGATCAAATTGCACGTGTGCAGGTGCTTCTGATTCAATCGTCAGTTCAAACTATTGGGATTCATATCAAACCGACATATGTATCTGCTTTCATTTCTGTTACTACCTACTGCTTGAGATGTTAAAGAAATTACATATAAAGTTAAAATGTCCGCTAAGTCGAAATTTAGAACGATGAACGTACTCTATACTTGAAATTATAAAGCTGAAGAGTTTGTTTGGCTGAACGCGCTAATCTCAAGAACTACAGGTTCGAATTGAATTTTTTATTGTGTTGAATAGTTCATTTATGGAGGAAGGCTTTAGGCTATAATATCACGCTATGACTAAGAGGAGGAGAACGGAAAAGCGATCCTTTATTCTTCCGTGTAATTTTTTGTAGTTAACATAGCGTGACGTTCATAAAATAGTTTTTCAATAGATTGTTCTCTAATCAACGCGGGTGAAACCGTTGGGGCACAGCTAGTTACATATAAAGTTAAAATACCCGCTAACTCGAAATTTATAACGATGAACGTATCACATATAAAGCTACATCCAAGTAAATAAAGAGGGCGATTGAATACAATACATTTGGCATTACATCCGCCTCATGTAACACGGTCGGTGTTGGCTGTCGGGGCCGCGGCCGGGCGCCCGATTTCGCTGGAAAAACATAAAACACCCATTAGGTCGCACTTAGTAATAACTTAAACGGGTAAAGTTTTGCCATCCGGATCTGTAACTATAATAGAACTAAGAAGTCCCGCACTAACCGATAGCCTATAACGAAGTTGTCCGCGGTCAATTGTGATATATTGTAAAGCCGTCCCAACTGTAGGGATAAACCGGCCAAAGGAGTTTGGAGCGAGGAGCAGGAGGAGGAACTTCGGAAACTATACGCGGAGAATCAAACAAATCCCGCAACAGATCAAGGTATGTACGAACACGCTTTCACAGCAACTTAATGGTATATCCGAATGCGGGATAACCGAATTTCACATCAGGTCTGTCGCCTGTCGCCGTCTTATTCGCCCGCTATGATTCTATTCATGATGTTTCACGCATCGGTCGGCGTCTGCTACTGATAGCTCTGTAACCAACTCTTACTACATACGTATATGAAAATCGTAATCTTTGACATATTATCTCATATACATAGGTATTATCTCGGTGGTGTCTTATCGATTCTTGTGTTAAAAAATTAAATACTTATTTTAATATACGAAATGTTTCAACTCCAAGTTTTATTAAGTATCCTTTCACATAACCCACATCTAATATTGATGGTATTATATGTATGATTGCGAAATAAAAAAATACAGGAAGTGGGTCGATTTGTATGCCTCGGATGTCGATTCGTATTTACGAGGGACGGTGGGCGCGGAAAGATGTTGAAAGGAGAGTGATGGCCGGGACTGAAGCGAATGGAGCGTTGCACCCCTTCATGAGGAACCGAAATATGTCCAAAAGGGTTAGGTTCGCGGTACTTAGAGGAGGCAGACCCACGAAACAGATTATAAGGCGAATGTGCATGGTAGTCGGAAGAGAACATACTTAAATCAAATCCGGGACATACTTAAAGATGGAAAGGTTAAAAGTACATTTAATAACGATTGTGATAAAAGTGACAAAGACTGAAGATAAGTCAGGACTGTATCCGACGGGAGCCGACAGCGACAAGCGTCTGCCTATATATGGGAAGTCTTATTCGTATGTCGCATTGTCGACTAATTACATTTTTATTTAACCAAGTTCCGAAAAGAAACAATCGTACAGTACTTGGGCACATTGACTGTAATTTCTGTAAAACTTATCGACACTAGAGTACTGAATACTCTCACAAGATATTGTCCCTGGGCTGCGACATCTGGCAGCTTTACAGCTGTTTCGTTTTCATGAGTAGAATTAGAATAATTTCACCGAACTGTATTCGAAGGCGCCGCCCAAGCGCGTCCATCTTGCTCCGATCTCGTTTTGTTGCAGTGAATATTGTATTCAGCTGCCATTCCTAGTGCAAAACTCAACCGCCACGATGTAATTTCGTTTCACAAAGTGCCGATATTCTTGTCCGTTGTTTTAACTGGTGCTTTTAGTTTCCCCCTTAGAAACGCTAATGATGACGTACGACGGAAGACTTAAAGTTCAAATTCCAACGGTCTCGTCGCCGAAATCAATCATGGAATTTACGATGTTCGAATGCGGTGCACATTTGTAGTAAGCTGTTTTTGTTCCACACGCGAGGACTTTAATTTACGTTGTTTAGCTCATTTTACTTTAAAGTTAGTGTCTGTTAGTTAACTCCTAATTCGTTCTGTTCCTCTAAATTTACGTAGTATTTATAAACACAAATAATATTAAGGGGATTGAGAGCATTTATTTGAAAAACAAAAACATTTCATTGAAACCAAGTACATTTAAAATTTGCGAAGTATGGAGCGCGCAAGCCGGCGCAACTTGGAAAGGGATTTGTTGCAATAAATATTATATTCCTCTCACTTCTCTCTTATTTAACAGGCAGCGTCCGACGTGACTTGTGCCGAATTACTGTTAAACCGGAAAATGAAAATGTAACCAGTGATCTCGACAGCATCTCCCTCTAATGAAAGACAGCTTCGATCGAATACAAACATTTCATACTGCATGTTATACCTAATACATATATCAAAAAGTTATGTTGCCCTGCGATTGTGAACATCGTTTGCGCGGAACACTAAATTGTTTACAAGGAATTTTTTAATTTCTCATTTCACTCTTAGGTATTCATTTAAAATTAGTATCGTATGTACCGTGGCCTTGTTCCCGGAAGCTGAAGCGGTCTTCATACCAGATTTCATCAAAATTCTTAGACCGATCTTCACTTGCAAACAAATTAAAACATTATGCGTTCATAACATTAATATATGGAGACCAGCCCGCTAGGATCAAGGCATGAATTTTCTTTTTGTTATTCTTATCATATGATAAGCTAGCGTTTGTCCATCGCCTATACATACGATCATCATATTATCTACTGATATAAGACATATGTATGTGTGTGGGTATATCCCGTAGAGCTATGTATAAATTGCCTATTGCAGGCTATTAATCGCATTACGGCAATTTCGCGAGCAATAATTCCATTGAGGTTTCGTCTTTAACGTTTGCGGCGGCCGCGAGCGCCGGCGCCGCGCGGTCCCGCCCCGCGCCTCCCCGCACCGCGCCGCTCGAATTCGATAGCGTTTTGTTGCAATGAATATTGTATTCCTCGCACTTCGCCCCGCTCTCTTATTTAACTGGCATCGTCCGACGCCACTTGCGCTGAATTCAACATCGCCGCCTTGTTTAGTTTTAAACAATGAACACATTTTAGGATCTTAGTACCACGCGGGTAACATTACTGAGATATAAAAAAAACTTATGAAATAAGTTCGAAAAAAATTTCTTTCAAATTTTCAGGTCAGCATAATGTAGGTATGTGATGAGAAAAAAAATTAAACTTACCACTGAGTAGCCTTCATAGGCATATTATATTTGGGTCGATTAAATTCTCGTGTTATAGCTACTCGTATGTACGTAAACCCGATTACGCAATAATTGTACGTAATTATCTTAAGTTGCATCAAAATTCGGCTAGCCGAAGCAGCTGTGGTATCTTAGTTATTTCATTATTAAAAAACGTTTTACATACATATATACTTACAGGACAACTGCTCTAGCCAAAACAGTCCAATATATTTCTTGATTATTTAAACTTTTATTTTAATTTTTTCAAGGCAATTGCTATTACTTTTTATGTCGATTTCAGTCTTCAGTCTTTTACAATATTAAATATAATCACTGTATTACTAGTGAGCCATCAAAAATGCAATTTTCTTACATTGTTTCGAGCATAATGTGCCTTCGCCAAAATTTCTCTTTAAAGTGCGCCCAAGTGTAAGTGCATAGCATCCACTTAACATAAAAAGCTTTTAATGCTCGTTTAAACACGAAGTAAACTATATTAAATTGCAGTCACATTGAAAACAACCGTATCTCCATATTATACAGTATTATTTTGTCAATTTAAAAGTTATAGCAATATTTAGCGTACGCTTAATTTACTACCATGTTTACTATTTGTTTTTTACTACCATGTCTATGATATGCTCAGGGGTTGTGTAACTACTCGTACATGTAATTTAATAGCCAATAATGCTGTAGTGGACTATGCATTAAGGTTTTAACAAATCATTTAACCAATGCTATTTGAACCTATTAACCTATTTGAACAAAATACATTATGAATATACGATGAAATAATCGACAGTACTTAGAATGAAAAAACCATGAAATATATTTGCACTAAGGCAACTGCAATATATCCCAAATATATTTAGAATGAGACGTCTTAAAAGAGCTGAACGTAAAATATTGTCGTTGAGGGAAACCAAGGACATCGAAATTTCATTCAGACGCGAAACTTTGTTTGAGATGTTTAACTTTAGCTATTTTCGTGGGAAGTTACAATAAGAATAATCTCGACACCAGACGCAAGACATGAGATTATGAGTTTAATGGGGCGTTTAAGTGTAACTAGCTATTGTACGTTTTTGTTCCTAACCGTATTTTATTACTTGCCCTCTTCGGGTTTACGATGTCTTAGAGCCGGCTATAAAGAGGTTTATTGGATGATTAGCATAAGTAACGGTGAGGTCGGGTGTTAGTGGGGCCGGGAATGTTCGGATATCACTTTATGTACCTCAATAGAAAAATACATATCATAACCATTGCACACAGGATTGGCTTAAAACTTAAAACTAATGATAATATTATTTTATTACAGTTATACCAGTTGTAATGTTGTATAGTATTAGAATGTTTTTGTGAAATGAGTATAAAGCTCAAACCACGAGTGTATTATTTCATGAGAATCCAAAAGTAACATAAACATCAGACTAAAACAACCACTGAATAAATAGTGAAATCCGTTTTTCAGTTATCACATTGTTACGCGGTGGAGAGATATGTAGGCACCTATGTATCCATATTGCTTATATGGACGCAAGGCTTAAATAAAACTAATACAAATGTATTATACGTATCTATTCTTGTTTGTAACTTTTCGAAAGTCAATGTTATCAAAAGAGCGTGCGGTTTTTTGCCATTTTCGTTACACTAGAATTCAGAGTATGTATTGTTATTTCTATTTCCACTGCCTCTGTTACAAGGGTGTGTTAAAAATCTTCTTTCGTTATGTAAACCTAATAAAACGTTATTATGTCTCGCGTAAACAATGACTTGAGACTTATTAACGAAAATGTATTTGTAAAGAGGAGAAAGACGGGGGCTATAATCTTTTGCGAGAGAAAAGGTTCTGTTGGCGAAGTAATAAACTATAGTTCTATTGTAATTGTCTATAAGACAGTCTGTTGCCAACGGTACTGAGCTATCGTAGTAGATATTATCAATTAATGCGATCGTTTTCGATTCGCTTAAGTCTATGTCTATGATACATACTCGTATAGCGCTTTCGCTGGATTTGATGAAAATTTAAATTTATATGTGAACATGATGCCAGATTTCAAAAGATACATCCCATTAATATGTAGATATCAGTAATATCCCAGTCTAATATATTCTGGAATCTACATAGTTATTAGTTTGGTTTACTCAAATTGAATCATACCTGCCTAATACGATGTTATGCGTAAATTAAATATGCTACGATGTTGTTCGGAAACTGTATTACTCAAACCGAGGTACACAGCTAAAAAAGAATTAAACACCAGTGATAAATAAAAATGAAAAGTCCGACAGTTGTCGACTGGCACACAATATAAATGTAATTCGCCTTATAAATGTTATCTACGCATATCTTCCGCTTTCTAGAAACCTTAATCATAATTTACTCTGACCTAGACCACATTTCTGCGACGGACTTGTAGAATGATAAATTCCTATACACCTTCAAGTACTTAGAATAGTTCCCTAAATTCAACAATCCCACGTCTGGCACAACTGTGTCATATACCCTAGGGCTTACAGGTTTAGGTCGGTTGTACCATGAGAAAGGGTGTTTTTTAAATGTATCTTACAAATGTTTCTAGATGTAATAGACTGGATTCTAGACAACTTGATCGACCGGACGCGCACTCGTCGCGGGGTCATCAAGAAAATGAAGGAGCTCGGTCTCATATTCCGCGCGCCCACCAAGAGGAGCAACAAGGACGGAGCGAGCGGCGCCGTCCCCAAGCAGTTCAGCGCCGACGAGGACGCTCTCTTGAAGGAACTGTGGGGTCGTTACGGCGAGTCAACAGGTGGGCCTCTACTGACGACTGTTTAGGATATTAGTAATATAACCGATTTTAAAATATAATTTCAGTAAAATTCACTGTGTTTCTTCACTATCTTTTCATTGACGTATGTATTTACAAATTGACATATAACAAAAGAATATATATTGCTTTTTAAAAATATTTAAATTTAGAACTGAACAACGACTGCGTCGCCGCCAGCACACCAACTCGTTCACATTCTGACTGTTTCACTAGCCTCGTGGTCAAGCGGTTAGAGACTCCGCAAAACCGGAGGTCGTGGGTTCGATCGGTAGAACAAATATTTGTGTGATGAGCACATTTGTTTGTTCTGTGTCTGGGCGTAATAAAAATATCTATATAAGTACTATATCGTATG
>DWGJ01005014.1:0-10875 GCA_018246895.1 Aspitha aspitha aspitha
ATGACACAATTAAATTGCACAGATAAATAACCGAGGCCCAGATAATACAAATACAGCGCGTTTTGTCAAAAGCGGACGGAAGTGAGCGAGTAGTAACAAGTTATTAACACTGAAACTTAATAACCGAGAGTCCAATTATACAGCATTTATGACACTGGTAAGTATAGGGCTGGTGATAATATAAATCATTTCTTTTCTAACACACAGATTGGCGCTATGAATAAAATATTAAAACTATTTAACCAAAACATACAGCGGTACTAAATCAATATACCACATTATTAGCGCGGTTGTAATAGTAAACTATTCATACATACTGAAATATTGATAGAGTATATAGGTACTAATACTAATCAATGTCTATGTTATGTTAGTAATATAATACTTAATAATAAACTACTTTAGTGCGTGTGTTACATGTTATGTTTAATTTCTGCACTTTCGTATTCGTCGTGTATATATCAAAGTATGTACGAGTATAGTCGTACATAGTCACCCAACATCGTGAACGATCTGGTTTCCAAGCAATGCCTGCTTTAAAACGAATGCAACTGACCTTTGCAAACTTGCTTTTAAATACACTTCAATATCATATATAAAAAATCACATATTAATTACTTGATAATTTGGACTATTATAAATTTAATAGCATGTGATTAAAACACCGATAGCAACCCTGCCATGTAATTTACAGATGATCTAAAGATTATGTCATGCTCTCAAAAATCGTTACTCGCGCCACCGACCGGTTCTCAGTCCGATTATTACATTTAATGCCTGCAGACTGCAGACTCATCAATCTAAATGTTTCCGGTTTTGTTGTCACACAATCTGTGCTAATTAAAAAAAAAAATGTTTGTAGCCATCAATAAGACGAGTTTCACCTATTACTATAAACTATATTATAATTATTATCGGCATAGACAGGCATTATTTTAAGTAATCATGAATATTTTAATACATATTTTTTTTAATTTGTTTTACCAAAATAACACGCGCATCATTCGGAAATCGAGCAAAGTTAATTAACAATTAAAACAATTAATACATTTGACCTTTATTGATGTTCTTGTATCAAAGAGAATACCTACCTACTTCTTTAAACTATCTATAATCTTGTTTGCTATACATAAATTTTCGAGAATATAATAATTTTTTTATTTTATTTTACAATGAATTTGTTGGATGTATTAATTATTCATTTTTTTCTGAACCACCTACTTATCCATATGAACTGTAATTTTGGCTAATCTCAGGCCTGCGTGCGTGCAAAATACTTCAAAACAAAGTTTTCTCCTCACGGTTATACATACTAGTTTATACATGTAAGTAACCATACTAGTAAGTACAATCATCTCCACTTGTATATCACCAGAAAAAGTTGACAGAACGTTGACATAACTTTCATTCGTGGTACTTGTATCGTTAAGACGTCTGGCGCGATTTCTCGAATGCTTCTGCAATTCATTCGTTCACTGGGACAGCTTTCCTAACAAAAAAATAAACAAACAGGCTCACTAGCATTTTGCTACAAGCAAGAAATCAGTTTATGGCAACATTTGATGTGACTTAAACATGGTATCACTTAAGGATATGTGTTTGACAATATTTACCAATATTAGCAGGATCATCAGAGATACGAATAAGTACATTATATTCACCTTCCGAAACAGTATGGTGGAGGACTTTTCAAACGTGTCCAGTTTCGTTACTAAGAGCTACTAGAGAAAATGTAGATTCGACTAGGAACACAACCTTCAACTACAATAGAATATACCTACAACCTTGGTACAGACCTTCTAGTTGGGAAGTACGCACTGATGCACTCGCGCAATACAACAAATGCTAGTTACAAACTTACAAACCTTAACATAGAACAGTCAAAGGTTCTTGCTGTAGAGGAAAACAATGCTGGCCAAGCAACCATTTGGCGATGAATCCGCCTGATGAAAAACATAGATTCACTAGCTGTGCCCGCAGCTTCGCCCGCGTGGAAATCAATGTTTTCCCGTATTTGCAACATTTGTCATTGCTGCTCCACTCCTATTCGTCATAGCGTGATGTTATATAGCCTATAGCCTTCCTCAATACATGGACTATTGAAAACAAAAATATTTTTTTCAATTGGAATCAGTAGTTCCTGAGATTACTGCGTTCAACCAAACCAACTCTTCAGCTTTATAATATTAAAGTAAAGATTCTAAGATGGACTTTTTGACTGAACAAAAATGAACATCCCGTCCGAATCGAAGCGCTTATTTACACTTGATTGCACTTGTGGTGCAGCACAGATCTATTAACGCCGTTTAGTATTGAAAATTGATCGATTGATGGCTCGCGTAAGTTGGAACAGAAGTATTATAACTGTCGATACACCGTTAGCTGCGCTGCGAGTTGCGCAGCGCTGGAGAGCAGGGCGGCGGTGCGTGGGAACCGGGCGATCGAGCATGAAAGTGTGACAAATACAATTTGTTTTATTCATTAAAAGACATGCTCTTACGCTTAATGAACGTCATGTCGTTGCACACTTAAAACGGCCCATGGTTAAAAGTTTAGTTTTGAGACAATCTGAAAAAATCTTCATATACTAATGTATGTATAGCATAGAATCTTTTCTTTTTTGACATAACTGCCTCAAAGGAAGAAATTTCAAGTGGCAGTTTTTTTGTTGGCTAGTAAAAAGATTTTTTTGGATGTTTTTACCTTGCAACGGCAAGTTGCGGTATTATGCAGTTAATATTCTCTTGTTACTTCTCTAGCTCATTATTATAGCACACCTGTGACCCGTTTTATTCTCTCGCGTTGGCTTTTTTTAAGACAGTGAGGTGACCGTGTAAACGGGTAAGTGGGCTGTGACTGGACCGCGCAGGAATCAGACACTTCAGTTAGATACCTCCGACACACGGACACACCCACATTATTGCCGCTCGGAATTCGTTTAACTCGGTTACTACACGTATTTAGCCTGAATAAAGTTTGCTTTAGAATAAAGTTTTCCTTCTTTCTCTCTCTCTTTCCCAGTTGAATTTTTGTTCCAAAAGCTTTGTTAACATCTTTTGCAAGATGCTTTGAAGAGGTATAAGAAACTGGTTGGTTTCAAAACCAATAATCACTTAAGCAAAACGAGTACTATACTTCCTCACAAAACTACTAAACCTAAAAACAATATAACTCTTGAAATATTATATAATATCAGTGATATCTTTCAAGTGATAAAAATATTTCCAATAAAATATGAATTTCTAAGCGTTAAGCAAATCTACTTAAACATCTCGCTCACGTGTATAATTTTCTTATGGTAACAAAAAGCGGACTATATCTGTATGCACAACAAGCATCCCAGATATAATCTAGCTATTATTGCCATTTAATGTTCCTATTATAATTAATCTGAGTCAGTTATTATAGAGAGCAATAATTACCGCCCGCGAAACATGCTGTCTCGGTATTTTCTCTACGCATTCATTAAAAACATATCGTTTGCATTTTATATCGCACACGGCAACGATGATAATCGCGAGTTTATGATATGTGTTTAATTAACAGCCGCCAACGTAGCGCAACAAACAAATACAGAGACCGTTTAATATTTCATTCGATTTCACTATTAGATACGTATTTCGTGGCGGTAGGCTGTGCCGCTAAATGCCGCGCCGAAATCAAGTGTAAATTATAAAGTTAAAACGTTCCATTCGCGTTGCGCGTTTACTCGGACATTAATCTTGCATTTCCCGCGCGCCGCGTTGTCGCGACGCTGAATAACTTCAGTGCACTTTCGTGTGTAAATCTTCTAATTGGTCGGTAGAAAGTCTCTGCGTATTTTTTTCAGCAGACGAATCGGCTACCGAGCGACGGCCGCGTGAATTTTGTGCATTGCAATGTTTTACTTTATTAATAAGCTGCGTTTAGACGTTGCACTAACGAGAAGAAAGTCCGAATTCCGATCGCACTTATAATGAAGTACGTCGCATTCCCCGCGGACAGATACACAAGAATAACTTTAGTTTTCATATGAAAGTTTGGTCAACGACACATTTTGCTAATTAAATTTTCGTGGCGAAAATAATTACACATTATTATGCCTGCACTGTACGCTAGTGATGACCGTTAATTAGTAAAAAAAGTCGGATTCTTAAAGCAGTTGAGCTTCATAATGAATTTATGTAATCTCGTATGTCGATAAACAAAATTAATTAAAATCATTTAAAATTAAATTTTATCTTATCTTAGTTCCTTTCAACGTATCATATTGAATACAATTTCAAAATTAAGGAGCAGGTATTATTTATATCTTTCCTTTTACCCTGTCCGTTTATATAGTCGTATGTTGTATACCACTGAGGACTCTCTTATCTTATCTTATGTACTCGTATGTATATTATTTGTAAACTTTTGTTTTCAAAATTGTGCTTATGAATTGTCCATATCCAACCCGGTACATACCGTCTTAAATAATTGACAACTTTAAAGACAAAGTAGGAATTGCAAATCTGATTTATCAACCAATAAATTTTATGCTGCCAACGTAAACGGAACATAATTCTCTCTAGCATAAGTATGTAGTTTGTTTCTTTTATTTTATTTTGATTTTACGTACTATTTCTTTTCCATAAATAGGTTTATTATTGCGCTGATCCTAAAATTGTACACTTCTAGGCACATTTATCTTTCACTGATACTTCGGTTGTAAACAACCTTTTCGTAGTTAATTAGAGATTCACTTTCATATCAAACTGTATTTTGATTAACACTTTAGAGCATTCTTTAAGTTTATTTATTCTAGGCTCTAACTTCTAAATAACTTTTAGCTGTCTATTTATAAAAAAAATCTG
This sequence comes from Aspitha aspitha aspitha, assembly GCA_018246895.1. Lineage (NCBI taxonomy): Eukaryota > Metazoa > Arthropoda > Insecta > Lepidoptera > Hesperiidae > Aspitha > Aspitha aspitha. The sequence continues at coordinate 4,833 of DWGJ01005014.1, forward strand.
ACTTGCTAACAGTGACCATGTCAACGTCAGAACCGACATTGTCATTGTCATTATCACGTTATCAATTTTGCAAATATGTCAGAAAAATGCTACGGAATCTTGATTTTACTCAAGGTCAGCTTACATTTGTTTCTTATTCCTTAAGTATTTTATGTAGAATTATTATTTTATAATCATTCCACATTTTTGACGGTTGCAGCATGTCCGGGTTGTCATTCATAAAGTCTACTAAAGGCAAGATCATACTGGGAACTGTAGCGGCTTTGCATCTGACCATTTACTTCGCGAAGCCGTCGATCTTTAAAGAAGATAAAAAAACTTTGGAAGCCCCGCCGAAATATTTACCGTAAACTAATTCAACCTTGGCAAAAACAAGAGAATAAGGAAATTGAATTTGTACTGACATAAAAACGCTAATTGTTCGATTCATGATTTATAAAGGATTTACAGTAGTGTCTAGTTTAGTTTGTAGAGAAGTGTCAAGACAAATACGAACCATGAGCGGTGGAAAATTTCAAGTATACGTAACGCGATCGGACATGCCCGTGTGTGGCGTAGACAAACTAAGAAAACAGTGAGTAAATCATTTCAGTGATTAATACTCAATACTCAATAATTTATTGCGTTCATAGTGGTTAACATTAATTGTATATTACATACATACGAGACCCTAGAAGGGTGTAGCAATACATGTTATAGTGGGAGCGCACCGATCTATTTTATAAATATTATTTATACTTTTAACATTTTTAAATTTCCAAAAAAATCCCCAAAACAATCATGTTTATCTTGGATTATATCCCAGTGAAAATATCTTTGTTTCGTTAGATTTTGAACGTATGACTGTGAAAAGACATTTTGAGTCCAGCACAAAGTGAATCAAACATGCAATATTGTTCATTCCAGATGCAATGTACAATTGTGGAACCAACCATCGCCGGTGCCAAGATCGGAATTCCTGAATGCAGTAGCTGGTGCGAATGGTATTTTCTGTTCCCTAACTGACCACATTGATAAGTCAGTGCTCGATGCCGCTGGACCTTCACTGAAGGTTGTAGCGACCATCTCGGTGGGCCATGATCATATAGATGTGGCAGAGTGCAAGAAGAGGGGTATCAAGATTGGGTACACCCCCGATGTGCTGACAGACGCTACAGCTGAGCTCACAGTAAGTGTCTACGTTGGTTTCAGAGTTCTGATATCAACTTTAAAAATGCTCCAGACTGAACAACTTATATTAAATCCTGAACCTCCTTTGTTCAGTAATGTAATAGAAATCGGCATAAAGAATCTGGCTCAATAACTATTATCCCAAATGATTGATATTGCATAATAAACGATAATTTGCCAATGTAGGTTTAGTCGGACAGAATTTTATTTTCAATGTTCTTATTGTTCAAAATTTTTTTTTCTATTTTATGTGTAACAATTTAGATATTAGCTACGCATTTTCTTAAACTGTTAAACATGATTGTTATATATTACATTTGTGAAAAAAACAAATAATGCATGTAAGAAAAAATGATATAATTTCAGATGGCACTTCTCCTGTCTACTTCTCGACGAATACCTGAAGCTATACATGAAGCCAGAACCGGAGGTTGGGTGTCCTGGGCCCCCACTTGGATGACAGGACCTGGTCTAGCCGGAGCAACCGTTGGTATCGTCGGTTTTGGAAGAATCGGACAAGCAGTCGCAAGATGTGTTAAATCCTTCAACACGGCTAAGATTTTATACTTCAATCGCAGCGAGAGACCGGAGGCGAAGGAAACCGGCGCTATTAAAGTGAGCTTTGATGAGCTTATCCGTGAAAGTGACTTCATAATATGTTGTACAGCACTTGTACCAGAGACAAAAGAAATCTTCAACAAGAGCGCTTTTGATAAAATGAAAAACACAGCCATTTTTGTGAACACGAGCAGAGGAGGTACCGTCGACCAGGATGCCTTGATAGACGCATTGGAGAATAACACAATCAGAGCAGCCGGCCTGGATGTCACAACACCGGAGCCCCTGCCTCTAGACAGTCCTTTGTTCAAATTGAAAAATTGTGTCGTTCTACCCCACATCGGCAGTGCATCCATAGAAGCTCGAAATACAATGAGTGAATTAACTGCCAATAACATCTTAGCAGCTCTCAATGGCACTGACATGCCTGCAGAGCTGAAGTGACTTATTTATATCTCTGTACAAATTGTACATGCGTCCACTATATAATTTTCTTATGACATGTATATAGATGTAAGAGTATGCATAATAAATATATTGAAACAATCTAATCGCTTATATTAATGTTGTTTTATCTTATTTGAAAAATCTCAACATTGAAATGCATGTATACTATAATTATACATTGTGCGATTGGAAATAATAAATAAATGTAGACAATAAACGGCTGTCTGATCCCAAATTAAGCAATTTAATGCCTGTGTTATGGTGACCAGACAGCTGATAAAGATACATATATACATACAATATAGTTCTTATACAGATATTTTTATTATGCCCAGACACAGAACAAACAAATGTGCTTATCACGCAAATGTTTCTCCTGGGTGGGAATTGAACCCACAACCTTCGATATTGTAACAAATGTTTCTGCATTCATAAAACACAACAAAAACTGGATATATTTACTCATGGGTGTGGTTTAGATGCCTGTAGGGCTTACATTAAGGTTGTAATATCTTAGCTTACCGAGTAGCATTATGCTTGTAACTTTGAATAGGGTGTTACATAAATACTAACTACACCCATTGTAACTGAATAGACTTATGTTACCTCAATAATAATTATGTGTAATAGGAACCAGATTCCTGCAGACCTATTAACCAAGTTTTACAGTTCCTGCTGATGCTAACAGCATCACTTCTGACCGCAGTCTAATCTGGTGCTGTTTTGTTCACATACGCATTAATTTCAAATATTTAAAAAATCAACATTGAAAGACATTTTAGTAACAAAACGGGATTTTACTAACATTTTAACTTACAACCGATAATAAATTAAACATTAAACTAGTCATTATGCTCGTGTTGAGCTTCAGATTCTCTCCAGTTGTTCTGGACCATCTCCACTATCATCTTCCACCATTTGGACTGCATGAAATAATACACCGAACAGACAATGATGAACAACCATGACAATATCAATAAGTAGTCCAAATCCTTCTCGGGCATGCTCGGCACGGGTCCATTAAAATCTTTCGACAGCACCACTAATGCGACAGGATTTTGGCCGGTTATTGCATGGACAAATTTACTGAACGAATGTATATTGTACTCTGTGCCATTGAACTTGCCGACAGGCCTTCCACTGTGGAACATTTTCAGTGTAGGAACACCGACTATGCCGTACTGGGCATTAATTCCATGATATTTTAGTGCATCTAATGCAACCATTTTTATGTTGGGGTACGATCTGGCCAGTGCATTAAAATGGGGCCCAGCGTGGGCACTGAAGGGGCATGCCTTCGCAAAGAACAGCACCAAGACACAGTCGGACTCGGTATCACGGCTGGTCACTTCCGGTTTGACCTGCAAAAGCTTTCCTAAGCTGGATCCGTTTATAATTTCAACCGATGGCTCTATATCGCTTTCGTAGATAATCTCCTTGCATTTCACGAGCTTTTTCGTTTCATTCAGTACTGATGTTCTGTTTTCGGCAGTTACGTTGGCCGAGGTGACGTGATTGTAAAGGTTTGTTAATGTTTTGTTTACATCGGACACTACATTGGAGAGGAGTGATTCGGATTCGTCGACGTTGGGTATGTCGTTGTCATCGTCCTTCTGGGAATCCAGGGGGTCTAGCGAGCGAAGTACTTCCTCTACGTTAACATCAAATTGTGTCGCCACCGTTGACAAACCTTAAACCAAAAAATCAAGCGTATTTAAATATGTACGTTCTGAACGAATTAGCTATAACGAAGTTATAAGAGATAGCTGATATCTCGATATACAGATTTATGAGGAGTGTGTTTAGTACGGTCGGAAGAGGTAAGCTAGGCGTACATACTTACAGAAGGCAAAGCCAAGAATACGTGTAATAAAGGAGCTTTTAGGACGAGCTTTGAAGTAGAAGCGAAAGATGTTTGTCGGCTAGCCGGTGGAAATCTCTAGTCTCTGTCTACCCCCATGGGAAATAGGTGTTTTGTATGTTGATAAATGCCGCATTAAATAAATTAAATAACAGTAACTCACCTATTAAAATTAGTAAGAGATAGCATAAGCTTTTTTGTAAATGAATCATTATAAAGTCTCTATAGCACTTTTTGTATCGAAATAGTACGGAATGAAAATTGAAAACAGCAATCAGACCAAAAAGTAACAAATCAATGAGTGACATTTAACTTTTTGACAATGACAAGTAAATATTTTAACAACACCAAAGATTATTTATATAATGCCAATTATAAGTTTATATTACATCAATATAATAAAACTAGCTGACCCGGCGAACTTCGTACCGCCTAACAGTCAATAAATGTTATGTTATTATTTATTTATTGTTATTCATTGTTTTTAAGATTTATTCTGCTATTCGGGGCGGAGAGGAATCCAAAGAATCAAAAATCATGAAAATTGGTCCAGCAGATCTCGAGTTATAAGTGTTGTAACAAACCCGACTTTCTTTTATATATAGATATTCCTTAAATGCTACCTTCACAGGCATATACACTTGTTAATTTTAAAGTAAACCTAACAATTTTAATTGAATTGGTTGTTGAACTTGATATATTATATATTATATCGCCGTGGCTCGAACCACGGCAATATGCCGAGTGGGTGCCGTTCCCGGCCCTCTATGACACATACAGGTATAAAATATTGGTATGTGCGTGTAAAAATCTGTCTTCTCTTCTCCTGTTTTTGTGTTTTGTTGTTTGTCATGGAGTGGATGGCGGAAAATAAATTCTTCCTTTTTTTCTTTCTATATATCCTGTAGATACAGACAAAGCGCGGGAAGCGAGAGAGCTGGGGGAAGCCCCGGTGGCGGTGTGCTCGCAACGGCGCGCGCTGTGTTTAGCAGCGCTCGTCCTATCCGCGATGTTCGCCACTGCGCTACTCGTTGTATACGCGACACCCCAGCCAGGTATGCGAGAAATTGCAATTAACGTTAAATCTTTTAACGTTAAAAGATTTGTGTCGATTTTAAATATTAGTTAACTAGCTGTGCCTGCAGCTTCGCCCGCGTGGAAATCAATATTCTTTCGCTTTTGCAACATTTGTCATTGCTACTCCACTCCTATTGGTTATAGCGTGATGTTATACAGCCTATAGCCTTCCTCGATAAATGGACTATTCAACACAAAAGTAATTTTTCAACTGAAACCAGTAGTTCTTAAGATTAGCGCGTTCAACCAAACAAACCCTTCAGCTTTATAATATTAGTATATATTTTTGTTTAAAAATTAAGTTATAAATAATAAAGCAACAATAGATAATTAATTAATGTAATGTAAATATTATAAAATTATAAATGTATATTTTAAATTTGTACGCCGTAAAAGGCAAAATATGGAGTGATCTAACAATTCTATAACATCTTTAAATGTACCGATATTTGTGCAAATAAATGTCTTTGTCTTTGAAAGAATTTTGTGTATTTGTCAAGGATTTCGATGAAAAATGAAAATTGTGATCTTTTGCGTCAGGAAATGTATATTATGCTACCTGTATAGAAATGAATCATGGAAATTCTAGTACGCGCATCTTCCAAACGACTGTACCAGATTAGATAAGCCTTTTATATGTTGCTTATTGTCAGGAGATTTGTATGAAAAAAAAATTATAGCAAATATAAATCTCAACAAACTGATTATTGATTGTTAGGTGGTACCAAGTTCGGCGGGGCAGCTAGTTTGTCTATACTTCTATACTAATACTAGCTCCGGCTACTAATACCGGCTTCGCATGGGTATAAAACAGTATTCCTATTTAATGGATGTAGGAGCTTAAATTGAGTACCTTCTCCCGTTTTCCCAACATTTCCCTTCACCGCTCTGCTCCTATTGATTGTAGCGTGATGAAAAGTATACTATAAC
>DWGJ01005015.1:0-10874 GCA_018246895.1 Aspitha aspitha aspitha
TTATGAATGTGAGTCTTACTGAGTATGAAATAAGGAATATATTGGATTTATTTGTGTTATAAACTGGTATTTTCAAATTTTTGATTTGTGCGAGTATTCATGAAAAGCAGCGAATTGTATTTGTCACTAATTAACAATAAATATCTATCATCAATACATTTATTTGAAATTATTTCTAATATTCACTTAATTAATTGCAGAATAATAAAACGATGGATCCGCAAACATTGAAAGAAATCTTAAAAAGATCAAATGGCAGAAGCTTAAGCGAAATTTTACAGCAACATAATTTATCCTTAGTTGATTTACTGCGGGGTAAGGAAAAAGCTTTTTCTGTACTTCAAATAGAAGATAACCATCAAAAAGAGCCCGAACACCTAAAAGTTCAATCTACCACGTCGCAAATAAAAAATGTAATAGAGGAAAATAACAGATTTGAAACCAGAAACATTGAACCTAAACCAAAGGAGTCTATTCGTGACACAGTAATTGTTAAAACTGCTACTAGTACCGAAAAACCCAAAGTAACAGAATCTACAACAGATTACGTGACAACGAAACAATCTCAATTTATTGAACCAGCACAGACAAATAAGGCTAATGCAGTACCTATGCAGTTATCAAATTTTAACGCTATGGTTGGAACCCCTGAAACTACTACTAAATCTCTCATAAGACGTCGATTTCCAGTAGGAATTCGAAGAAAATTAAGAATGAGGCCTACTAATAATACGACATACAAATCACAATTAAGTAGAGATTTAATAACTTTAACATCAAGAAGATATCAACTTAGCAGAAATGCATCTAGGTCTAGAGAATGGAAAGATCTGATGCCCACAATGGTGAAGATAAATAGAAAAGAAGAACAGTCGACGAACATTGAAAAAGAATTGTTATACGACGTCACTACAATGACATCTATTCTGGAAGAAACTACAATTGCTCAATTATTTGAAGAGAGTAAGACTATTACTTCCCAAGATTTTATTGAGTCTGCATCAAGCTCTGCAAAAAATCATACTGGTACATCCACTGAATCAATAGAGACAATAACTACGTTCGATGTCACTGATAATGAAAATATTTTCACAACTACTTCTTCAAGTAATAACTGTACCACCACCAACACCACACCCATAACCACTACTACTACTACTACTACTACTACTACTATAACGACAGAAAAGCCAACTGACAAGCCAGTATTAAGACCAGTTTTTAAAGCATCCGATCTAAGGCGACAAGCCTTTAATAATAGGCTAAAACGAAAAAGGCTAAAACAAAAAACAACTACAGCTCCACCTCAGGAATATGCTATGCAAAATATTTTTGGAATGGCTAATTTGGTTTCTGCGTCTGAATTTATTGCAAAAATACAACCAAGAACGACCAATAGTGACGACGAACAAGATTTCACAACGTTAGAAGATTTTATGACAACCGAATCTTCAATCAAAGCTCTACCTAAATCGACTAAGATCGCAAAAAGTAAATATTTAACTACACATTCACCTTTCCTAACCGATGACACGGAAGATACCGCAAAAATTGAAATTGAAGAAATACTGAATGACACAAGAAGTAAGTATGACATTTTTTATTACTGGTAGCTCTTTTCAAACACAAAATTCTTTGGTGAATTCATGATATTATATAATAAAAGCCTTTCAACATGTGAACTTCAGTTCTATTTCACTATTAGCTCATACGAAACATTTGCCGATAATTCTCGAGAAAAATGTTGTTTTCTAAAGGCACTATGTACCTACCTTCTACTTATAAATTCGATATACGTATACGTAACATACAGGTGGCAGTTTATTGTTTTTCGAAACGAATTAGTAAAGCGCTACTGTATTAACATTGTTAGTTTTTTAATAACGAGATATAGTAACATACTCGAGGAAAAGTTGTACTTGCCAGTAATATGACATCGATAACATAATTTACGTTTTAAATAAACATATCATATTAAAGAAAGTAATACTTATTTTTTGTGTCTTCGGTTTTTCAGCCAGCGCAAGACTTTCGAAGATATTGATGGAAAGAAATATGACCATTAATGAGCTAGTAGAACACAGGGAGCGCGGATCAAGTCACATCCACTTAGCAGATATTTTCCACAATGCTTCAAGGGAACCGAATCCGCCGGAACCATTTCTGTCTAAGTCACTGATTGAACCCATATCAAAGGAGACTTATCCACTTAGAGCTTTATTAGAAGCCAATTTACACGATCCTACAGCTAAAGCCACAACGATGGATCCGAATTCAACACAGACTCTGTATCTAAATATTCCTGTCGTAATGGATTTCGGAAATAATGTAAATGAGAATGGAGAAAACATGGGTATCGTGTCTCTTTTCAACAATTTTACAAAAAATGTAAAAATGGATACCACTACAAAAACATTGTTAAATGAAGAACGAATCCAAAGTAGTTCACTAGCTCCAGATGATAGCAATCATATGTATGACACTTCCAGGGAAAGCCGTATGTTAAATAATGATGATGATTTAACTAAATGGAGAGAGATTACTGCGATTCTGCATCGTGATCAACAGAATACTACAAATGAGGTACTAGAAATTACAACAAGAGGTAAGGCAAAGCAAGGAATTTCAAATAACAAACTTTGTAGTGATAGTTCCAATAAAATTCCAGTTTCTTTAATACTAGGTTTGTTATGTCACAAAAAATTTGATTGTTGTTCATGTCTTGGTCATATCGTGAAAAAAAAAAACAATTTAAAATATATCTCAAGAAACGCATTACTGAAACACTTTCCTGCCTGCTTTTACGCATTAATATAAAAAATAACAAATATATGTTATAACAGTTTATGTAAGAAAACTTTCTAAAACTCATTATTAGTAATAAATTTACTGTTTAATATTTCAGAAATATCTCCATCACAAGCAATAAAAAAGATTGTGTTAGATGATGATCTAGATGGTGATGATGATTTGGTATTGATTCATGATGCACATCATCTACAACATTTCAATAAGAACGAATCCTCAACTTCGGATGAACGACTTGATGAAATTCTCATGCAAGAAAAAACTGAGCTTCCTCAATTGCACGGTGTATTGAATAAAACTTCCAGTAGCGCTAAATCGGTAACTGTAGCCACGGCAAGTATAATAGGACTAGCGATGGTATTATTTTTATTAACATATGTTGCATTTAGGTGGAAACAACAGAGAAGCTTTTTTCAAGACAAACAGTGTATGAGACCAGACAGAATTCCAAGTCCTATATTTGAAAGTCGCAAGGGTCATAAGAGCAACAGTAGTACGAGAAGTAAAAGTCCAATGATTTCATCATCAAATATCTATACTGTTGATACGTTAGATCCAAGACGTAGTATTGATTCTCCGGAATACATGTGGGACAGTTTGAGAAAACCTTTCCAGTGAATACTTTTCTACACATTTTGACTAAGCTTACCCTTTAGCCTATAAATAAATTTTAGTTTTATATTCGAATTTTCGTTAACACTAAAGTAGATGTAAAATATTGTTTTGGTCTCACCTAATTATTGAGACTATTCAGATGGACTATTCATTATACAGTTTCTAATATTCAACACTGACTGATATTTTTATAAATCTTCATAACTCCACCAAATCACCATTTTTTTTTCAAAATATGTATTATTTAAGCTTATTTAGGACTAACTTCATTGTAATATTATGGTATATCTAATAATTGTTCTTCAGTATTGTTTAGTTACTGCGGCATGTGCAATAAATCACAAGTAATTTTTATTTTAGACAGTGTTATACAGTTTTGCTAGAAATAAAAAAAACTAAAAATTATAATCATTTTAATACTTTAACCTCACCTGTAATTCTCGAAGGTAAATATGTCTTGGAGTTTCTTCAAGGCTGGCAGATCCATTATATGTATCTTATTATAGAAGTAGGCAAACTGTCTTGAAATATGTCTGTAAAGTTTCAATGCAGACTCGAATACTGGTGATGGCTGTAATATTAAGTAACATACATATTATAGACAACCTAATTTGTTACATACGACAACTTGCAATATTTTATGATTGTTACTATATATAATAAGTATAAGCATTTTAAGCGTTTTCATAAGATAATGTTGCATTTAAAGCATTAATTACAATGGTAGACACGAAAATATATTTTAAAATGATGAAATGAAATCTGACTACAATACCGAGCTATTTTATCAAAATTTGTTTTTAAAATTTTTCATAAATTGTAACCCAGGTTGGGTAGGGAATATTTCTTATTAATCTAAAAATTAATTACAACATTTTTCTTACCTTAAGATCAGCGAGTTCTTCCGGGGTGAAGTAAAGAATTGTTGAATATTTATTTGGCAGTATATCAATATATGGTTTCCAAAACGATTCTGAAAAATTAAGTGTGTATTGTTCATTCAATATACATTTAGTACCATCTTACAATAAAGGGTCACTAGTTTAAGATGTAAAATAATCATAAAATATCTGCATATATTTTTTTTTACATTTTGCTTATAAGGTATTCACAACACTTTCATTAAAAAATATCAATAATTGTAAGCAAATATCTTATCTAGTAGTAGTAGTAGTAGGGTTCTCAAATTTAAATGGAAAAGGATTCTAAGATTCTAAGATCCAAGATTGTGTTCAAATGCTGGCCTATTTTAAATATATAAAAAATATATTTATCTCTAGTATTGAAAAACCTAAACATTGATAAAATACATACATAAAAACATCAGTAACAGAATTACACAGTTTACAGTGTTAATACTGACATTTTGGTACATAATTTTTAGGTTAAGCAACATTTTTAGTTATGTAACATTAATTATATTGTAAAATTACCTGGATTACATTTTTCTAATAACAAAAACAATGCAAGAGTTACATTAGGCATATTCTGCAACAGAGGATCAATATCTATAAATGTCTTCAGCTCAGATTCTTGAGCATTTATCACAGTCATCATAACTTTGGTTGGTACGGTGAGGATTAGAGATCCTTCTGGGAAATTAGTCATCGCTTTTAGACCAAACTCATAGCCATCAAACTCACTAATCTCTATACCTGAAAACATGTTAATAGTTATTTGAGTAAAAATATATTACATACATAACTGAAACAAACCACTGATGGAAAATGCAACAGAACAGTTTTTAATTTTAAAATAAATTGGATGTAAACTGTTTTTTATGTATATAGAAATGTAATGTAAATTAATACAATGTTTTAATATAAAATAGAACTTTCAATTGGTTGTATACTAAAACTTTCAATTGAAATATTACTTGAATTTTATCCAAAAGATAATATATTCGAATATTATGATTGTGTATACAGATTTGAAAATTTTAAAACTAAGGTACCTTCATTTTATTTCAAATCATTTTTCATTTATTTTGTTCATTTATCCAACAGTTCACTAATATTTTTTTTCTTTCAAATTGAGTATCTCAAACTTGCGATTACATTAATTAGAATAATTTGAAAAATATATTGAAAAACACAAAATACATACCTTCAAATTGTGCTCCATGTTCGTGTAACCATTTAACAAACTTTTCAATACATAATTGTCGCTTTGTTTGTTCATTTCTACTGATAACAGAAGATTCGATGTTGATGATTTCTCTAATCAACGAATCAATTTGTAAATGTAACTCCCAACTCTTTGATACATTACCCGTATCTTGGAAGATGCTGGTCAACTTAAGTACTCTATCCACGAGAATGGAAAGTTCTTTCCGCCTTTGTTGAGTAAATCTATTAATTTCTTTTTCACTGTTTCGTTTTTTAGATATTTGCTTCGATTGCAGTTTACGTCCCATGATCGTTTATGTGGCTTCTCCACTGTGTAAATGAGCATAAAATATTGAGGACAGTAATAATCTCTGAATAAATTTAAATGTAAAACGTGGGAATATTAGAATTTCTATAAATAGTACAAAACAATGTTTCCTTTCATGTCGATTGGTTGGCGTAAAGCTACTAGGTGACACATGACACAGCACTGACAGTTGATTTTATTCGGATACTTGTACTAAGCACGCAGTGATAAAACATACTATACATATAACTATTTACGCAGTACTGGAGCAAATATTTTACTATACGACACAAAAGAGTTAGAATAGCTGTATAACCAATAGTATTAATATTGTTATTGATATCTATATATTTATTGATTTATATACCGATATATTGAATAATTGCAATCCTTACATCATTCAAATATTGGCATGACGATTTCTGTGACTTAGCATATAGTGTCATCTACTGGAACAAACCCCCAAGACTAAAGATCATGATTACTACTTCAGGCTTGTTGGAAATGTTGGAATCTAAAATATATTAAAAACTACAAAAATGATATCCATGTTTGATCTTTTTAGTACGTACCTATGTAGTTCATACAAAACTCTAATAAACACAGTGACTGTAAATCTAAAATGCAATAAATAATTTAATGCTCCTTAAGAGGAGAGAGCAGCAGATTAGTTTTAGGTTACATAAAAATGAACTGGACCAGATCTACGCATCGGAATAAAAATCTGTAAATTCCGTACGTGCAAGCGGTATACTTCCATAATTATGGTAGCTTAAAATTGAAAAAATAATTTCTTCTTCCTAATAAAATAATTCCTACAATTTCTTCTTGAAAATCGTTGACAGAAACCAATGTAAGGCTGTATTAGAATCAAACAATCATCATACCACCCAATACGATTAGGTTAAGAACGTTCAGTACCTACCAATAACGTAATCAAAATTTTGTTAAAAGGAGGCACGGACAAATAACAGCTTTTATTATGTACCTATACGGTGTGTACTTACATGATCAAAATTAAATAAACCTCTTTATTACGTACCTACTTTTTAAATTATTGATTTTTCGTGAGAATTAATTTTGTAATAAAAATGTCTTCAAAAATGTGTATTAACAGCATCTACATAATTATGTTAACTGTGTAAAACTGACCTTGAATTAGAGGCGGGGCGCTACGTTGACCTTTGCGTGAAGCCGTCCTAAAGCTTTTAAACAAAATGTTCAGTAAACGCCCACATATTCGCTACGCACGAACGATACGTACTAAATTTGTCGTTATTTCGATAATATTATAACTCCTAAAAATAAGGATTATTCAAATTCTGAAACACATTTATTTTCAAATATCACATTACTTTCATAATATTTTGTGATTTTAAAGTATTTCAATTAGAATTGGAATTTGAATTTGTAACATACATCTTTTTTCTATAAATTTATCAATTGTTAAGCTTAATGGTCGCTTAAGTGATTTTGTATTTATATAGGATTTTTGTTTAAAATACGGAATTTAAATATATACAAAATATGTTTTATTGTACCTAGAGTAATAACTGTATAGCAAAGAAGTGTTCTTTAACGAACCTACCAACCTAAGATGGCTATAATTACAAAAGTTCTGTCTACCTACTACGTGTTACCACATTCGGACAGAGCAAACTTGAAAATGGGGAGAAAAAATTCAAGAGATTGTCAAGTTTTTCAACGTATGTAGGTATTCTGAAAGTACATATATTTAGTATAGAATTTATTTCATAGTAATTATAAATCTTATACCTAGAGCACTTAAATGATCATTTATCTGGTTTCCAAGTAACTATTTTCATCCTTATCGGTGATGCCTGTCTAGCTACTTAGCATGATGTAAAACGGTTTATATTCGTACTTCGTTGTAGGTACCTACTCGTATACTCTACGGTTTGGCAAGGTAGACACGCAACGGTTTTTCTATTGCACATTGGACTATTGTTTACTAATTAGGCCCCAAAAACAATGTCACAGTGAATTGGGCACTGACAAATAGTTTTATCTGGCAATGGCAATGGTGCAGAGAACACTTGGCACCCGCGCACTCGGTTCCACGAAAAGTTATTTGAAATCGCCCCAGTTTGCATCTAAAGAAATGCCCTCTATATTACTCGGAGACATTCATTGATGCCGTATCCAATCATGAATTTATATTATTTCATAAGCCAAATAATTCTTAAAGCAAGTGAGTAGTAATTTCCACTACGACATACTGTAGCAATATAATTTGCTATATCTTTGTACAGAACCTTGAGTCCTTTCTAAATATAGTAGATACGTTCTTAACTTGAATTTGTAACATACTAATGAATGCACCTTTTATAATTTTTTTATATGAAGATTTTTGAAAAAGAAATCGCGATGATGGCACTGTAAAAATGCTTTTTTATTTGGGCATAGCATGTCGTTGTGATCTATAGACCGTACACAGTCATTTCATATAATTCATTTATATTATCATTGCATCTCCTTTGAGTTAGAGCTGAACGGTAGGTACAGTACTATTGTTATTAAGGTTGAAATATAATTACAATTTACTTAAGTAGTATGCAATGAGGATAACGAAAATATCCGTGTTATATATCCTACGCAAGTTTCCGAGAACTAAAAACTGAGTTAAGTGTAGGTAATACTATGAAATGCACGAAGAACATTTAAATATTATTAGATTATTATGAACAGATTTTTTATTTAACTTTAAAGTGTTAGAGATGAATATTTCATAAAAATTTATAATGAAATAAATGTTTACTTGCATCCACGTAAAGGTAAATAGTGAAATTCAGAACGCGCTGTTTTTATTACATTACCTACCTACTATATATGTATCTGCTTAAGATAAAATAATCCTCGATAACTGCTTTTTTATTTTAGATACCTAAAACGCGGATAATGTTTGTGCGGGGAGAATTTTAGGTGTTAGTTGTGAATGAAATGAGGATCCTCTAGTAGAGTAATCATAATGTACGTAGGTATCTGTTATTGGAAATCTAGCCAGGCTGTTCGGGGGAAAGTGCATAATGAGTGTATAGGTTCTTGGTATGAAATGTTTTGTCCACCTGTCTTTAAGACAGTCTCCATAGCATTCAAGATATAAAAAGTATGTACTATTGGTAGGTTATTAGTAATAGTAGTAATACCCTTACTTTCTGAATACGCTTTGTTATAGCTTCACTTTATTTGATTTACTGTATGTACTGTGCTATTAACAATGATATTTAAATGTAATAATCTCACAGCACTATCAAGTCAATGTTAGCCGGAACTCATTGCCACGTACGTACAATAAAATTAGTATACAGATTAACAGATTGCAATGCCTACGCCAGAATGCATTTCCGTCGAAGGCTTTGAACTTGCAATTTCAAAGGGTAATGGAATCGATACAAAGAAAACAGGTGAATTAATGTTTCCACGTATTGCTCATACTCGTATTTTTATTCTGGCGGGTCTGCAGCATTGGTACAAGTACCTCTCCAGCCTGCTTAAGCGTCAATTGTTGAAGATTCGGTTTTCCTGTATAGCTTAAATATTATATTTTGGTATACATGTATACGTGTATATGCAACCAAGTTCGTCTTTTGTATAGGTACACGGAGAAAACATAAATATATTAAAAAAATACAAGATACAATTCAATAATCAATCAAATCATCATTAAATATAAAATTCGTAAAATTGAGTTTTGTGTTACTGAGTGTTCATTATTATGTATCACATAAAGTATTAATTTATTTACTGTCTAACAAGTAACATCAGCCATAGGGGTAAGTCCGAAGTTAACTCTATCTATCACAATCACAAAATTTGTTATCACTTATACACCGCTACATTGTTAACTATGTCGTAAAATAGGATCTTATGTTAAATTTATAATAACTGTAAACAGTTTATTTAATATGGCTATAACTCACAAATTACACGGAACAATTTGCAAAGTACTTTTATAGAACATGACATAATGCCGTTTCTGCTATGGGCGTCACAGTTTGTTATAAAGTAATAATTAAAGTATTTATTGCGTATATTGACAGATATTATTATAATGAAGAAATTAGTTGTTCCTAGCTACAACAAATTCCAAAGCGACACACCTTTCGTTATGAAGTCAGCGCTAAGTTAAGGTAGAGACTTCAAACTGTAGAGTGAAATAAAATCTCACAGTTTTAATTCAAGAGTTTGCGTGAAATCTTAAGTACTTACTTAAATCTATTGAAAACTTTGCTAGGGTCAAGCTAATGTTGTTTGTCTGCATTTAATGCATTCTGAAATAAAAATGCTATAACAGATATTTATACTCTCTACTTAAAAAGGTAATTAAAATTTTCTGAAGATATTTATATGATCTATAAGATAGATATTTGATACACAAACTATTCACGCTTATTTACTTTCTTATGATAGAAAGGTATGAAGACATTCGGGTTGTCAAATATTGAAACATTTTCACTGTCTTGTTCATACATATGTATGTACATTTATTCTGCTGACTCTACCGAATAGTTGTCTGTGGTTTTAAGTTTCTCCATGTTGTCTAATGTGTATAATACCGTTGGAACATTTGAGCCGATTGAGAATTCTATTAAAGGTTATGAGCTCAGCCGTCGTGGAATACATTAGCAACGCGTGAACTTTATGCAAAGCTTCAAGCACAGCGGCTTGCTAGGGCTGCTATGAGTCGTCAGCATGGAGGATATTTGGGAGACTCATTTAAAATCAAAAAATCTTTATTGTGTCTATATAAATACAAAATCACTTAAGCACTTAGAGACGTCCTATTAAGCATAGTTATAACTATGCTTGTAGCAGGCACCCTCATGCTTTCATAAACAAAATAATTTACAATAAAGAAATAAAAATAATAATAACGATTACATATTTGCGGCGCTTGCAATGGAGACGATGGGTCCATGGTCTTCTGACACAAAGAAGTTTGTGTCAGAAATGTCGACCAAACTTGTCATGGCCTCTGGTGACCAAAGGGCTGGCGTCTTTTTTGCGCAGCGCCT
>DWGJ01005016.1:0-10872 GCA_018246895.1 Aspitha aspitha aspitha
CTCCTTCCGACCGTAGTTCAATTTTTGTAAAACAGCCGCTTCACGGTAGAAGCAGGTAAAGCGCTGATACCACTACCCCGTGTAAACTATACATGTTGTAACAAGATCGAAAAACGAGAAAAAAAATACATTTCTTCCATCTGGTAGAAAACGTTAAATATTTTTTTGATTGAAACGAAACAGAATAAACTGCATTAAGCGAAAAGGACCACATTTCGCTGTCTTCAAAACAAGATACCACTGGTTTTCACACATTTTTAAACACTAACTCGTTCATAATACACCAGTCAGGTAACTGTTCGATATTCAGCACATCGCTTTATAAAAGCGTCTTCGGCTCTATATAATAACACAAGGTCTATTACAGCTCAAATATATACAAATGAATATTCATCAAGTATGAAAGCATCTGATTCTCTCCGAAGTTCGTTGAAGTTGTTATACGTTACAAAAGCTCAATTCAACGACAGCCAGCATTCGGAGTGTCATTTGCGAAATGAATGCATTGAGATCCATTCAAGAAATGCATTGTGTAAGCTCTATAAAATACAGAATATGATTTTGAATAAAGTGTGTGGCGCTCTACATTCGTATTGTAGAGAAATGCAAGTTTTCGTAGCTGTACTTTAAAGATTTAGAAGTGTCTACGTACATGCATATATGATTAGACTTCGAGCTATAACGAATATTCTGTAGATCTAATATTATCGTGTTAAGTTAATGGTTTTTTGTTGCATACTGCCAGAAGCCGGAAGTCTTTATTTCGTGACATTTTTTTTCTAAATCTACGCAAAACTTGACATTGTTCAAGACCAGAGTGAATAGCCACTAGTCTACATATAAGTCTATATGTGCTTTATAGCTTACCGCTGTCATAGAATTTCCAGTTAAGTCGTCAGAGGAGTCATTTACGTGACAAATCTGAGTCTGGAACTCTATTAAAGGACGCCGACAGATACCTAATTAATGTATAAACCTGATATTACAAATTGCTTTATATCTGTATATTCAGTAACTCTAATGTAGAGTTTTTAACCTAAGCTAAATCCCCTTTCACTATGAGAGGAGACCCGGTCTAGCAATGAACCAATGAAAAGGGTGAAAAAAATGTAGAGTACATAACGTAATATATTCAATACTTTCAGTCTACATATTCTCTAAAGTAGAGTACTTGTCTATGTACAATGCATTCTACGTATTCGTCTCTAGCTAGCACATTCCACTGAACACAGACGAGAAAATTTGCATTAAACTTTCAAATCGTATAAAAATAGTTTCACTGTATTTCAGAGTCATTTCAGAGAAAATAATAATCTGACGACTCTGTTTTGAATGTGCTGCAGCTTTAATGTTGAAAGTTTAATGGAAGTGCTTTCAATGTCTCGAGTGTCATCAGCGCAATGTACTCTACATAGAGCGAATGCATTGTAGTACTTGTAGAGCCATGTTAATTACATTTCACCGTCCCGTGGCTTTAGTGGCTAGTGAACTTGTGAAATGAGTGAAGTCGGCTCGATTTTCTAGTAGTAAGGTAGTTGAATCATCTCGTGAGATGGGACGCGATTCTGATTCTATTCATAATACTTATCATTGTTTGCAGTTTCTGCTTGCAAGTCAAAACTGCTGAAGGAATCACCCTTAACTCGGGCACTGACATTGCTCAATGATATTCTGGACTGGAATCCGGAACTAGATATATTCTGTTCTGCATACGCTGAATTTCACAGAGCGGCATTTAGATATGGCGAGTTAGGCTAAGTAAACGATTTAGATTAAGATCTGTAATGTTAACTTAGTTGTAAGTAAATAAATAAATAAAGCATCAGTATTATTATTATTTTATTCTAAGAAATTATCTTTTATGTCTTGTCTGTGGCATCAATTTTGTTTGAAGGTTCCAGTCATCAGCGCGAGCAACGTAGCGTCGCTTAAGGCATTATCCGCCGTACGGCGCGACTTTACGATGCCTTAATTACAGAATTACGTTTCCATGGTTACAGAGGTCGCAGCTTCAAGTATGCTAACGCATGTAAATCTCCCTCGTTATTTTGCCCTTGAGATTTTAAATATAGAATAAGTCGGAATTGTATTTGCAAGGTACATGGTTAAAGCTCTCGTAGCCGTGACAGGTTTGGACATGTCAAACGATGCGCAAAGTTAAGCGACACTACGCAGTCAGCGCTTGGATGGTAGACCGTTAGTGGCCAATATTAAATATTAGCAGTTAGTCCCGGTCGTTATTAGGTAACAATCGATTAACCTTATTGGAGGCTTTAAAAAGGCGGCACACAACTCTTATTTGTAACTGCTCTTTCAACACTGCAGCAGCCTGGAGGTATATGTTATAAAACTCCAAAAACACATGCTAACATTTGTCTTGTTAGTTATCCTCAGAAAGCTGTGTAAGAGCTTTGAACAATTTGCGTAGCAAAGCTAAGCTCCCCAGCGTACGAAAATTGGGAAATGTAAGAGCATTAGCAAAATACGTGTTTCATACTCGTATATCACAATAGAACGCTCGAGATTGAAATTTTAAAGTTTCCAGAAATATGTAGTTGGGAATTTTTTTACACAAAAGTAATATCGTCATAACTGAAATTTAAAATATCACTTACTATAACTGTGACGGAAAACATCTTGTGGAAACCTGCACACCTTAGAGATGTTACAAAGTATATAAAATTTTCTGAGGTGTGTGAAGTCTACCAATCCGCAATTGGCCCGCGTGGCTATGGCCTAAATCCCTCTCACTATTAGAGGAGACCCGGTCCAGCAGTGGACCATAAAAAGGGTCGAACATCAATAGCATCATAGATATTGTGATTTCGCCGGCAATTATTTGTAAGCATTTGTGTTTTGACCACAAGTATTTGGTTTTGCGTCCGAATGTACAAATATATACACAATAGGTGCTTCCCACGGGAAATAACTTCTGTACAGGGAGAATCAATGAGTTAACCTTTGAATCGAGTCTCTGGAGTTTGCAGAACCGGTTGTTTTGAGGGTTGATTGCTGTGTTCTCTGCAGTTGAACCAATTTAGTGTCGACTTTATGGAATACCTTTCGGAACTAGCTATTATCAGCTGTTTACATGAGTTATAACTAATAAATAACTGGGGACAATTCCACACACAGCTGTCTGATCCCAAATTAGGCAATCTAATGCCTATGTTATGGTTACCGGACAGCTGATAAACATACATGTATACGTACGATATAGTACTTATATAGATATTTTTATTACGTCCAGATACAGCAAACAAATGTGTTCATCACACAAATGTTTGTCCAGGGTGGGAATCGAACCCACGACCTCCGGTTTTGCAGTCAGGGTCTCTAACCACTCGACCACGAGGCCAGTCAATTGAAACAAATAATAGTATTTCATTATTTAAAATTTATATTATTGTATTGTCATTCAATACAAGTTACAATTTGTTAGTTGTTCTATTGTATACTGCAAACCATTTAGTGCGAAATAAAGTTACGCAAATATTTGTTGCTGGTTGGGAATCGAACCCACGACCATCGGTTTAGCAGTCAAGGTCTCTCTATTATTAGGATAGCAGGACGAAGCACGCTTGCCTGGAAAGTGTCTACTCATTGTCTCGAACAAGCCGCAGGCGACCACAATACGTTACGTTATGCCACGTTACGTTCGCGTCACGTTACGTTTACGTTACGTCACGTCACGTCATGTTACGTTAACGTTACGTTTCAACTTCCGTGGCTCACGAACGTGCGAAAGTTGTTCCGCTAAATGTAGTCGGAATCGATCCGATATTTTCCGATGTCGGGGAAAAAAAACTTTGTTCCCTTAACGGTCGCTAATTAATTAAACCGAGGGGATCACAACTCGTGCAGCCGGGCTAGTTGCGAAACGAATAAGCTTATATTGCGAACGAAATGTTTGTTTTCGCGAGTAGTTCTCACCGAGTTGTAACCGGTGAATGATTACGGAATACCGATTTTTATACGTTACAAAGTGGAATTAGACCAGGGTCGATAATTTTTAAAACCAATTAAAATCGCAGTAAAACTTTGTATCGCAGTAAAAGTTTTTTGAATTTTTCACATAAATTTTGAGGTTATGTGAAAAAAGTGTAAATACAAAAGTTTTAGATCTTTTTATTACCTACAACTTTGCCATTTGACTTTTTTCGATAGGACTTTTAGTTTTGCCGGAAATCGAGAAAAACCGTTTTTTACCCTTAAAGACTCACCCCCATCCCCTCCCCGACCTCAGATCGCCCGTAAATTATTTTTCCCTTCATTTCTATAATATTCCCCTCCTTTTCTAATGGGTTTCATCCTACTGCGATTTTAATTGGTTTTAAAAATTATCGACCCTGGTCTAATTTGCATGGTAGCTGTTACGCCGGTTTGTTATTATGCGTAGATAATAATATATCAGAGGCAACATACGTGTTGAGTTTTCCAAGAGTTTTCATTGTTAGCAGTTAAAAATATATTTATAAATACATGTAATTAATAACGCATTGCAGTTATTCAATGCGTTCGTGCTCCAAAAACATAGTGTAGTACTGTTTGTGACAATTAATATTTATTATATTATAAAGATTTACCATTTTGTCCTTTGCACAATTGTTACTACTTAAATGAATCTGTATTCTATCATATAAGTAAGAAAAACATTTGGACCATATTGTGCTTTTAATAAAATTAATTGAATAATACTGTCAACAGGCAAGTGTAAAAATAACTATAATGAAATTTGAAGGTTCATGCAAGGTTCAAGTCGAGCACTAGCTATATTTCCATTCAATGTAATAAAGAGATTTCCAGTACCTCATATTTGTTGAATTTTGAATAAAAAAACGATGTCAATAAGGTATAACCATAACAAGGTAAAACATAGCATTAATACGCGTCACGTTAAACTGTTATGTTGTTCGTGTTTTGGATAAAACAATAACATACGATATATAGACAGAAACAGCATCGCGCTGATTCTGTTTTATCCCTAATACCCCTCTTCTGAACACCCGCAATACCAAGTTCCTGTTCCTACCGTGCTGTGCCAAATTTATATAAATGTTGTGATGTATGTATGTATAATGCCCTTAAAATGAAAGGATCCTCGTCTTCCATGAGATGTAATACTGCTAATAGTTTATTGTAAAAAGGAGCGGCTTAGTAACGTCAACATCACCGAATATCATTATATTTAAGCAACATTTTTAACAACTCATTTATACAATATTGTATTAAATAATTTATATAACTTAGTCATTAAATACGAAATATAAAATTTAAATAAACTCTGATACAATAAAGTTACTTCTTTTATTTTTCCATTAATTTTCCTGTTCTTCAAACAACGGCTGTGATCTTGTATTGGCTGTGTCAGCGTTTTTTAAAACTTTTAATCCCTCTGAAACAATTAAAATTCTGTCCTTAGTTCCAGATTATATAAAATTGAAAAGGACTTGTCCGCATATCGAATTTTAGACATTAACATGTGTTAGAGAATTTGTACAATATAATGTATTTAAATTTAACACGTTCGAGCGCTTTACGTCGTACGTAAATTTTTTTATCGTCGTCTTACGTACTTCGATAAAAAATGGGGTATGTATAATAATTAAATAAATTACTATATATTATTATAACAATAACTGTATATATTCACCTTTTCCTCTCCCTTTACGTCTCAACTCTGCAATTCTTTCGACTTCCGTCTCTTCCTCACAATTTTCTCTTTCTTTCTTGAAACTTTCCTCTTGAGCTTGTTTCAATAGGGATTCTTCTAAGAAGGTTAATTCTGAAAAGAGTGAGAAATTAAATTAGGTTATATTTATTAATCAAGAATATTAAACTTAAAATGTTTTTTGTATGTAGATATAGGAATACGAGCAGGTTCATCACACGCTCTTGGACATCTGCAACCAACCTCTAATGGAGGTAATCGGACTGATAAAAACATTAATCTACACAGTATTATTTATCTCCGTCCTATTAGAGGTTTTTCATAGACGCGCAGGTACTCTTCAGGACTGAAGTGGTCGCCTCTAGTATGTACGTGACTCCACATTAATAACAATGGTGAGTATCGTGGTCTGCATCAGTGGCCGGGTTCGTCATTGATCAATGGTGTCAGCTCTTTGTGGTCACGCGAATTTAGGTTTAATTCAATACATTACTTTATACAATATTATGCTAGCTGTGCCCGCGGCTTCGCCCGCGTAGAAATCAATATTTTCCCGTTTCTGCAACATTTGTCATTGCAGGACCATTCCTATTTAGTCATAGCGTGATGTAATATAGCCTCTAGCCTTCCTCAATAAATGGACTATCAACACAAATATTTTTTCGAATCGAACCAGTAGTTCCTGAGATTACCGCGTTCAACCAAACAAACTCTTCAGCTTTATAATATTAATTAGTATTAGTAATACATATAATGTGGCGATAACTAATTATTAAAAAATTAACAATGGGTCTAAGTAATACTAATAAGACCGAGAAATGTGACCTACTAATCAATCAATAGAAAAAAAACGTTAACAAATATCAAGTAACAAACTAGTGAGCCTGGGGTCCATGGCGATCCAAGGTCCGTTGAAAATGTTCCCTGCGCTGGGCCGCGCGCGGGCCTCGGGCTCCAGCAGCTGCGTCACCTGCGCCTTGCACTCTGTGGACAGCTGGCTGACCACGCCCGTGCGGAACCGCCACTTCCGCATCACCTGCAAATGTGTACCTATACCAACTAACAGTAACATTGGCTGTATTGCTTGTGTTATCGTTATCGGTCCCTATTATCTTTAAAAACAACCGCAGGTTTCCTATATTAAATCATCAGATGCTTTGTTTAAAGCAGATCGCAGATTTTAAGTATAATTTTTAAGTTTTATAAGTACCTGATGTTTTTTATAGAACATTTATGTTATAGTAGCTATGTATGTCATCCTTAAAGACATCTTATAGACCGGTTGCTCGTTATTTAATTTACCCGAGTGAGTGTTTCTTTCTCGACCATCCATATTGGTCCACTGCTCAACACTGATCTCCTCTCACAGTGAGGATTTTAGGGCCTAGTCTACTACGCCTTCCAAGTGCGGATTGTACAAGCTTAGAAGCATTATAAATTTTTATAATATAGTCTAAGATGAGCAGGTTTTCTCACGATGTTTTCTGTCACCGTTGTGGAGAGTTTCAATTTCAAATAATAAAACTCTCGTCACGAGTCAGAAGTGTGTGCTAGGATTTGAACCAAAACTTCCGAGTGGCAGACTGAATTTCAAACCACTGAGCTATCACAGCCTTGTTAAATACTTAATACCTAATAAATAAATATCTTAATAAAATATTTTGGTAACCGTGTTTACCTGCTTTTCGTAAAGTTTCTTCACTGATGTTTCATTGAAAGGTAACGCCTTATTAAGCATCGTGTATAGAATGATACCTATCGACCACATATCGGCCAACTTCGGCAGGTAGGGAACGCCTTTCAGCACCTCCGGTGCAGCGTACGAGAGGGAGCCACAATAGGTCTCGCTTAAAATGTCGCGGTCGCGTTGGCGAACATTCCTCGCAAAGCCGAAATCGGTAATCTTCACATTGTAGTTCGCTGTAATTAGTATATTTTCACACTTCAAGTCTCTATGGGCTATGTTCATCGTGTGTATGTAGTGAATACCCGATAATATCTGACGCATCCAAAGTCGGCTCTGATTTTCTGGCACAGCTCCGTTTTGTGTTAAGAAATCCAACAGATCACCGTTTTCAGCGAAGCGCAAAAAGATAAAGTATTTAGCGCGACGTTGAAATATATTCGATACATGAACGATGTGCGGATGATTTATACGAATAAGAACATCTAATTCGCGAGGCAGGAACTTTGTGAGATAGTCTCGGGGAGCCTGCGCGGTGTCTATAACTTTACAAGCCACCACACTGTGACGGGTCTCATCGAGCATATGGGTGGCTCTGAAAACCTGAAAACAAGCTCTCGATTATTTACATGTGACACTTTCATCATAATACCTCACCAGTGAATGCATTACTTTAGCGTAGGAGCCTTCTCCGATGATTTTCTCTAGGATAAAACCCTTCTCTTGCAATACTAAAATGTCGGACTGTGTTGTACTAAGATCTAACTTTTCGGTCATTGGACCCATCTACATTATTGTTTTGCAAATCATCATTCTTTCATTTTTACTTTAATTAGCATCATAATGATGTGTGATGAAGAAGGAACAAGAAGTTTATTAATATGATCATTGCTATGATGAGATTTAACTACATTTTTGTACCAATAAATTGGACATTACCATGGCACTGTCAAATTAAAATTGTGTCAGATGTTATTGACAGAAATTAAGAAAGAGTAAATTTTACATAATTATCGAAAACGAAACCTATTGAAATGACTTTTTGTAAAAGTAGCCACACTGGTTCTATTACAAAACATGAAACTTACTAAGAAAACGAAGAGCCGGCCACTGGATGCGTTTCCGGTATCAAAGATGTATGCGAGAGACAGATTTCTTTATCAACTTTTGTTTCAGATTTTTCCAGATTTTTTTGCAGAGCATCTTTTTCTTCTCTAGCTTTTTTCAAGGCTAATGTTTCTTGCTGTGTCCATTCTACAAACATGTCTACTGAAGTAAGTGAACTTACATTATATAGTATCTGAATAAATGCAACACTCTTATACTTATACTTTCTATCAGAATTAGTTATACTGTCTATTTAATATCAGGTTCTTTGCTGTTCATTGTCCATATAAGTTTATCCATTTTTATACATCGCTGCTTTTCATGAATACTCACACAACTCAAAATTTTGAAAATACCAGTTTTAAACACAAATAAATCCAAAATATTGCTTATTTCATACTCAGTAAGACTCACATTCATAAAGACAAAACTAGCACAATGTCGCGCAAAAATGTCGTTTTCTGATTGGTTATTTTTTACAATATTGTTGTATTTTTAAATGGCTATCGTGTAAAAAGTGAGTTTTGGATTGTGTGAGTATTCATGAAAAGCAGCGATTATCTTGTTGTAAATATAGCTTATCATAGTATCCTAAATTATTTCATGTTATTTAAAAATATATTTATGTATTTATTCATATGGTTTGTTAGGGAATTTAACTATATTGTATCCTATCGTACTGTAAGTACCTATCTAAATACCGTCACACAGTACCTGCCTACGTTCGACCGTGATTTGATATTAAAATAATCTGATTATGAATAAAAGAGTATATGATTTGCGATTCAATAATATTTATTATTATTATTGAATTGAATAATGAATTGTGATTTCTTAACATTACGGACGGCACATGTCGCACAAAATTAAATATGAATACATCTTCAAGCCTTACCGGACAATCTGGAATCCATGGCAAACCATTCGCAACTAATTATTTGTTCGATTTTAAGTCTGTGTTGGTAGTTAGGCTCCAACATTGCCGTTATTAACCATTTGCAATTTGTTGATAAGGAATCTATGTATCGTGATCGAAATCTCCAATTTTTATTCACTTGCGCCTGGTAAAGCTGCTTTATGTGTTTATCTTCAAACGGCATAGCTCTATTTAACATCACATACACTACTATGCCCAGGGACCAGATGTCTGCGGGTTTGGGATAATACGGTGCGCCTTGTAAAATTTCTGGGGCAGTATATGATAAAGATCCACAAAATGTTTCACTGGGAATATCTTTCAGTTTTTTATCTACACAAAATCGAGCAAAACCGAAATCGGATAATTTCGCATTTTGGTTAGCAGTGATGAGAACATTTTCACACTTAATATCTCTATGCGCGATTTCGAGCTCGTGCATGTAGTGGATCGCCAGTGCCAACTGGCGCGTCCAGATCCGGGCTTGGTCCTCTTGAACCGCTCCTGTTTGTAGGATGTGTTCCAGCAAATCGCCATGCTCCATGTACCTCATGAAGATGAAATATTTGTATCTTCTTTGCAATATGCTATGTGTATGTACCAAGTGCGGGTGATTTAACTTAATCAACATTTCAATTTCCCGTGGAAGGAACTTTTTTACAAAATCCTTTGGCGCTGTGCTGGTGTCTATGACCTTACATGCCAATATTGTTGATTTATCAGCTTTACTGGGATTTCGGTATTCGGCGAGATAAACCTGTGATATTATTAGTATTACTTATTCAGAATGAATATTACATAGTAACCTGCAAGTCCATCAAAGTTGCACATACGTTTAAAATCCAACCAGCGAAGTAAAAAGTTGATACCTTAGCGTAGGATCCCTCGTTTATTTTCTTTAATATTTTATAGCCACGAGAATTCAATGTTAAATGTTCAGAATTAGAGAGTCTTAAGTCATCTTTAATGCGAAGCTGTAATGTTCAGAGTGGAAAAGTTGCTTTTAGATCAAATATTGAAATACGAGCTCTAGTTTGGCACACTACTGAATGAGTACCTTTCCTTTGCTATCCATTTATTCTTGTTTCTTCTGTTTAGCTGTTATGTGGGCTAATGATTTTATCATTTCACTGGCCTGAAAGTAAAATATTTATATCTTAAGCGAATTTCTAATGGTTAATATCATGTAATGGAAGAAAAAAAATTTCAATGTAGCATATATCTATAACTAAGACATTACCCAAGATCTATAAACGGTGAAATAATAGAAATCTCTATTGCCGGATAGTAGGCATAGAAATTACTTTCTATTCCTACTATGTTTTGTGTCAAAGAGGGCATCGGTGTAAAAATGAGAAAGGGAATGCTCCGATAGTTCGGGCATGTGGAGAGAATGGATGATGAAAGAATGACGAAGCAGATATACAATGCGCGTGTTGACGGACGTAGGTGCCAGGGGAGACCAAGACTGTCCTATCTCGACCAAATAGGTCA
>DWGJ01005017.1:0-10871 GCA_018246895.1 Aspitha aspitha aspitha
ATTCAACATAAAAATAATTTTTCAATTGGAACCAGTAGTTCCTGAGATTAGCGCGTTCAACCAAACAAACTCTTCAGTTTTACATGTAATATTAGAATAGATGAAGTTGCAATATGTTCTGCCTGTTTGCTAGGTTAATGTTATAAAACAAAATACAGAGCATTTTTCCTTATTTGTAGAAAACTTTTACTATACAGCTAGTTGGAGTGAAAGTGCAAATAATTTTTCGTAACATTCATTCGGTCTTGAATCTATTCATTCGTGGCGTATATAAAGTTATTTATCATCGTTTCAGCGTCGTCGTCTTTCGGTGCAATCGGGATCAATCTTTAGAATGCTTAATGTAGTTATAAAATAAGTACATTAAGCATTTGATGTAATCAATTTTCTTGATATATGATTGTTGTAAAGAAATCTTTTCAGACACTTTCTCATTAAAATTATGTATGACAGTAGATATAAAACGGGAGAATAAAAATTGTATGATATAATTCTTATATTTTTAAAAAAATCATGCACCATTTCTTTTACCATAGAAATGGTAAAATACTTAGTCTTTTCATATTTATATTCGTTTATTATGCTACATAATAACATACAACTACAGAAAATAGCATTAGAAGCTAGTCGCCTTAATTTAGTTCTTCAATACTTTAGACGAGTAAACATTTACTTAATAGAACATTATCTGTAAACGTAACCGTAGCTACGATTCAACTTAACAACATACCAATGTATCAACTGATACAATTGGTTGAGCTTGAACAGTCCAGGAGAATAGGTATAACGAGGATGTATCCCGGCCACTCGTAGGATTGTGTTCCACAAATTACGATTATGCCGAAACTTGGGACATTACGACTTTTATCAAATTTGTAACTCTACATTAACTACAGCGCTGAAAGTGAATATCAATATAGAATATCCAATATTATGTTATAATGTATGCAAAATATTGTACTGGAATCTACTGAACAGTCAATATTTATTAACTTTTTAAAGAAAAATGAAATATCATTTATAATTCAATATGCTAAGATGACAAATTTTCTAGTGTTATTTTTATTATCGAAAGGTCATTACGTAGGCTATCTTGCCAAATTTAATGTTATTACTACAATTGAATGTTCTTGGAATGCGTGGATCTCGACGTTGTCCATTGTAAAGAGTTAAATAACATAACTATGTATTAGCATGACATTGGTTTGCCTTTCACGTAAGTCGTCAGAAAGTCAACCCTTTTCATATTCAATGGGTAACCATGCGCAACATATGAAAAATAAGTAATTTCTAAGTCCACGACATTTATAACAAATCTTTACATGTATTATCTAATCTATTTACAAAAGTTTTCGAAGAATCTCCAAAGTCTGCTGAGGCATTTTTAACAAAATTATTAAAAGCAACTTAAACTTAATACAAACATAAAAGCAAGAGCTATTTGGCACTTCACCTTCAGTTTTTTAAGTTATTAAGGCGTCATAAGATGATATCGTAATGTTGATTACATTGATTTTTCTGTTGATGAAGACAGAGTGCATCATAAATCTGTATTGCGATGTGCATGCATGATTCTGACTTTACGCTTTACCCAGCCGCGCCTGAGGCCGGTCCTGGACTGCCTCGAAGGGTATGTTCACGAAAATAACAAATACCGGCCGACTTGACATTCATCGATATAAATATCAAGTACAGTTTTAATGCTAATTATTTAATGTAGGATTTAGGTTCTGTTCCAATATCTGAGAGAAACTAAAAAAGTTTGCTAGTGTAATAGTTACCTTGTTATAGTTTACTTAATAAAGTCATTTAATCAAATATTATTGATATAAAGCGTGAAAACCTGTTGTATAATTATATGCGAATCGTTAAACATTTTCCGACGACACACAGTTATGACAGCGAACGTTCCCTACAATTGCCAGTGAACCCCAAAATCAAGTTGTTTAACCAATAATTCAAACAGATTGATATGTTGACGCACCCTTAAGACGCTGAAGCGACGCGGGTTTAGCAAATCTCTTTAAATTGTGCAAATTTTATGTATGTTTCTCTATTATGAACCTCTTTAGAAAATCTGAGTTAAAAGAACATTACTAAAATAATAAACAAGGTTGTTAAATGAGAAGTAAAAGCAGCCATCGTTTTATCTTAACTATGTATTTCGGCACTCTGTCGTCAAAGGGCCGCTCTATGAACACGTCCTAAAAATAATTGTGCTCTCCGATAAATTCTTTAGCTCGCTTAATTTGTGCGTCATAAATTGTTACAAAATTGACAGCACAAGACCATTTAATATCTTATTTTTTAAACACATCCTTATAAAAGTGAAAGAAATAAATTCGAGAAAATTAGTCACATTAGTCACATTTATTGGTTTAATTACAATACATTTACAGAAAGGAAATTTTTTGATGCATTATTATTCAGCTTCGTGATGGATATTAGATATATTGATATCATTTTTAATAAAGAACATTACATGTCAAGTAACTTGTCTCAAATATTTTTTTCCCTCCGGTAGTTACAAGTATTACACAATGCAAAGGAAAATCAGATACGGCGAGATTCATTTAAAATTTTACAAATTATCCTGTTTTACATTTCCATTATCAAAATAATCAAGCGAACTTCTGGTAATGAGTGTTGAAGGCTGTCTTCAAATTTATCTTAAGATCGGCTATTTATGATACAAACTGTTGAAAATGAAGCATATACGAGTATATGTACCTACATAGCATTTTATGCAAAGCTAGTAAATATATACATATCGAAATCAGTAGATAAGATAACCAAATATCATGTATGTGAGACCGTTTATAGAACAGTACATAGACGATATAGGTACTACTTATTACTAAAAATAAATTCTGGAAAATATATATTTTTAAATTCTGGAAAATATAGATATTTTTATATATTAAATCCCCTATATTAAACAAAGAAAAATCTTTGCTTACTAAGCCATAGAATCCACGTACATTATATCCTCGGCATACTATGATGCAAATACCCATAAAATTTAAATTAAAATGTCGACCATCTGCAATATTATTATGCATGCATGCAAACGCAACTGTCGCTTGTGTTTTCTCTCGACGAGATACCGGCGTTACTCATCGCCATGTATATACATGAGTTAATTAAGAAGACGTCACATTGGTCACATTGTTCTCGCACCAACAATGGTGTCGATGGACCAATTTATTTTCTCTCGCTGTGTAGATTTAATTCGCGTACTAACACGATGAATGTGACGAGCGCGAATCACTGTGCAGGAGGTAAATTACAACCTTATTTGAATATAATCCTATACACACATAATATAGGATGCGAATATTATGATGCTTGGTAAGTTTTTCATTTGTCATATCGATTTTAATCCACGCTTTAATATCTATATTTTTATTATATACACGAATACTCAACCATCGGTAAAACCATCTTAGCCGCCAAAATACCTAATATAATAAATTTACATATATAACATTGTTTGTAATCAATGCGCTGATTTTATCGAAGAATGAGGTATTTCTGCGAACTCGATAATTCGAGGTTATCCTCCACGACGTGGAATATGTCTGCCACAGGCGCCGCTGAATCAACCGAACGGCCAAAATTAAATAGAAATTCGCTGTGTAGAATTATAACGGAGAATGGCGTCCAATTTCGTAGCCTCTCAATTTCATTGCTAATGAAATTACACTAGTAACGTAATTCTCACGAAATCCGTTTTCTTACATGTTATCCATACTTACGTGATGATAATACGTACGAGTGTAATTTACATAGATTTCCAGAAAATCGCTAAAACGTCTCGAATAAAATCTTCTATCAAGGGATCTTGGAGTGGATTACATCTACTCAAAGTGCTGATCCGATAAGTATTAATGTTTCAGCAGTAATGACAATATCTTATTTAGTATTGTATTTTAAATATTTAATACGTATAGTTTCCTTTTCCAGCGTCTCAATTTTTCCTTCACGTTTTGATATAATGATACTAATACTAAATCCATATTAAATACTAAATGCATATTTGCAAATATATTAGTTATCGACAAATAACAGTTTTCCTGATACTAGACAGGACCACAGTGCTATTTCTACATATATGGATACAGATGTAGTTTTTTTTAATAAGCTTGGTTCTTGGGTTTGGCTCCCGATAATACGGGATGATCTAATAAATAGCACGTTTATCTAGAAAGCGCCTTATCACTCTTGTCTTAAAGAATTCACGTTGTGCGTATCGGGAAAAATATAGGCGGGTAGGGAATACCTATATTTCTCTAGTACTAATCTACAAAAAATGTAAGGTTAGAGTATCAGCTTACCATCAGCCTGATGCCCTGTTTGCCCATTTACTATGCTTTTCTTTCATAGTGAAATCGAATTCAGTATTCTATAAGCCGGTGCTAAAATCCTTAACATAATAACCGCAGTTGTACCTTACTTAATATAAAACTAGACGTTCCGTGCCCGCATTCGACACGTAGTACCATACACATAGCAACTACTTTTATTTGTGAGAAGGGGATTTGGTATAGAACTATCCAACCGCAAATATCACGGTATCCGTGGGTCAATAATTTTTTATTTAATAGAAATTGTTTGAAGACTGTACTCCGATTTCGTTCTGGACACATTCCATCGAATAAATTTGCATTTTTAATGAAAAAGGTTGCGTCTCCTAATTGCAATGAATGTGGAGTAACTGATGATGTATCTCATGTTCTGATGGAGTGTGTCCGGAATCAATCGTTGAGATTGTCCTCAATGGCAGTGTCAGGTCGAACCAAGTGGGCTACGTCAACAGCATTATTGGCTTTGCCATTATCAGAAGATGTGAAACTGCTGGTTGATTTAGCCCACTTGGTTTTATGTAAAAGTTAATTTAAGTTGTTTGCTATATTTTTTCTGTTTTTATCATTTGTCTTGTCTTACGGGACGATATGGTCGCTCAGCGACATAAATAAAATAATAAATAAAAAAATAAAAATAAAAAATGAAAAGTTAATAGTTAGCAAATGTAACTTTGTGGCAAGATTTTGGGTTTCATTTCTCTAGATTTAATGGAATCTATTTTATTTTTGTATTGTATTGCATTGTAATCTATAGAATATTTCAAGAAGAAGAAATCATGGGTCAACTCATTAAGAAGTATTCGTAGGCCCGCGAAAGCCGTGTCTATACATAATACAAGTTTTTGTACGTAGTTTGATACCACAAAGAACGAGGTGGGTCAGCTTTTTCTTGCACAACAGCGTACTTATGTAACGATTGGTGAGCGTCATCGACACATAATATTGGCTTACATACAATACTTGCTCTTGCGCATACTTTGGCAATAGTTAATTGATTGGCAACAAAGTGAGTACCCTACATGGATTGCATTCTACTAGCTGCTATCACGAACGTACCTGAGTATTGTGAACAGCTACACTGGCGGCTAGTTGCTAAATTCTGAATACAAAATAATCAAACTCAATGATGTTTGATTGACGTAGGTACAATATGATTAGTTACTGGTTAAATTACCTACGCATTGATTTGAATGAGTTTTGTGACGAATAAGGAGATATTTCAGAGCAGCGAATATATTTATAATAACTGGCTGTTATCTAAATTTAGATACATTTACGGTGGAAAAGAAATTTGTAAATAGTTGTACGTATTGTAATCCATAGTCCTACAAAGTCAAATAGACCATATTTCTGCTTAAGAACATTCTTAGTATGGTCACAACCTAAGCGGGAATGCATAATTTCTAGCTGCTTGTGTCTAAGACACTTTTGTTGCAGCTCATTCTAAGGAATTGGTGCAGTATTTGTTTCCGTAATACTTGACAGACGGCACTACGTCTTCCTTTTATGAAGATAATATTTTACAAATTAATAAAACCGCTACAAAGATTTTTTAAAAGTCAACATTGCTCGAGTGAACGGAGTTTTAAAAAAATCAAGTTGTCAAGGTAGTATAGGTATTATTTGCCTTTATTCAAATTAATTTATACAATGTTGTTTTAACTTAAAATGTATAAATCTTATACTTATATTTTCATAAACTTCTATCCTTAGCCTGCCTGACACTTTTATATCAGAATAAGTCGAATTAATTTAATAGATCATCTCATTTCAATTCCAATCCATTGCCAATGATGTTATGACCTTTTCGTGACCATAATTTTATGCGCGTATTAACATTTCCCAGTTTTAAATTCGTAAAACATCGTCAAATACGGTGTGAAATACCTAATAAAATAATTATGTACAAAACTGCTGTTTTAAAATAATTTCTATGAATCGTATAAGGCCAAGGTGAACAACGAGTTGGTTAGCCAATATTATCTGTATCTACAAATGAAGCAAATATACATATAATGTGAATAGTAAATAAGATCGCGACTATTTTCCATTTAATCCTCTACCTCTCTATTATTTTTAAAACTCATGGGCTTCTATATTGTTTTTTATAGTATCCTTCACATTCTTATTGTTATGAAAGCCTGTTGCTTTGAAAGTAATTTATTGCTTGTGAAAATTTAAGACGATAAGGTTGTAAATATAATATTAATTATATACACATTACACCCAATTAAACAGTATTTACAAGTTCAGTTTACAAACATGTCCAGTATATATGCTATACAGGACGTTTGACATGTGTTAAAAAAGCTGTAAAATTAGACCTTTTATTGTCAGTTCTAAGATGTCAGAACTTTTGATCGTCTGACGGGCGTGGGCTGACCGCCTGCTCAGCGTCGAGCGTCGCAACCAAACCGCTGACGCTGACGCAACGCGAAGTGAAAGTGAGATGCCGATTACAACACTCAGTGCATCAGTGAGCGATGCACCATGGGTCGCGGGATCATGAGATTTGGATGTCAAACAAGACATCTTACATATGTAAGTACGAATACATCACCAGTCGCTAGATCGTCGCAAAAATATTGTGTACTTGCTATTAATATTTTACGAGATGCGAAATTCTCAAAATTTCGTTTGTAATCATTAGATTTAGTAAATACGAGTGTAAATTATGTATCTAGGACAGAATTCAATGAAAATTTCAAAAATAAACCATTAAAAGGAAATGTTAAAAAAAAACGTTTCTATTAAGGTAGAGTTATTAAAGTATTATAATTATTGTCGAAGAACAAAGACGTATTTGAAATATTACAAATATTTATCGGCATCATTCTTTAAACAAAGCTACGAAAACTTTTCAGTGTTAAGGAATAATCGAGCTTAACAAAGCCCATGGTATTCATGCACTCATAAGGCATATTGTTCTTGGTTCAGTTCCTCGCAGGCAAACATTGCAATGGTTTAGTTATGCCTGAGGAGCTACAGCTGTAAAGCAATACTTATAAACTTATTTTAAACATAATATTTGTGCAAATATTTTCCTCACCATATTTAGACCTCCTAAATATAATGTAGGTTTAACATTTTTTTAATATAGCATGCAATATGACAAGTTTGTTGTCTTGTTATAATTTAAAAAAAGGATATGTATTTCTTGCGTTTTCGTATAAAATTGGCGATCCTAAAGGACATGAGGCTTCCTTTTAATAAGTCTCCGTCATGGATATTTTCAATTTCCGATTTCTAAACGTATCGACGGAACTGCTCTAATTACGCTTACATTTCACCATTTTCACTTAGAAAGCGTAAAATGTTGACTTTCCAATTTGTTACCCTAGTTCAAGGTTCAGTAATTAATGCTAGTGTTAAAAACTTGTTACATCATTATTGTTATTATAAGACTACGATCACTACTAATATACAAGTATGTATGTTTTTAATAACCAATATAAATATATCTACTTCTTGTTATATGTTATGTACAGTTTCCTTATATACATTTAATGCAATATAAATAAAAAAATAGCTTCGACCATTCACCAATATTTTAGTATAAATGGACATAAAGTAAACGATCACACAGTTTCTCAATATGTAGATTTATTCAACATCAGTATGCTAAGTGGTGCCTCAATCTTGTAACAATGTGGACTCTCTGAATTCAATAAGAGAATAATAAAATAACCACATTTTAATACATCTATATAATATTCTTTAAGAGCGTCTGTAAAAATATATGAAACTTACTAAAGGAACTTAACTTAACTTAACAAGCGCTTAAGATTCTGTACTTTGTAAAACCGAAGAAAAGTACATTATGCGTACTTATCGACATTAATCAATGAAACGATTCAATTAATATGAAAATATAGTAGGTATAATGGAATACATTCATCTTAATTACATGTCCAAATATTTAACATTAGGTAACAATATTAAGAAATCCAGTTTTGCATAGAAACTAAAAACGCCTCGTTATCAATGTTTTTGTCGATATTTACTACGAGTGTACTGAGCTTATAACACTGGCAATTTTTTCTCAAGTTATAAAATGCTTTAATTTCTTAAAATTGTCGCATCGTATATTGAACGTTTGATTAACGGTAGAAGGATAGTTGCGCTAAAATAAAATAACCTTTAGCCTTTAATTATCACGCAAATGTCAGTGTAAATTAATATTTTGAACATACTGCACACTCGTACCGTCATGATATTGTAATGTTCGACTCACAAATTATGCAAAATGTACGTGATTGCAAAAGTTCCTATTCGACATTTACGTAAAATTTAATATCGCCGAGTGTCAAAAGAGCTGTAACGCAATGCTTATAGAAATTCTCCGCGATTAAGTTTTTACGAGCAAAAACGAGTGAATGTCAATGTCGGGTTTCTGTAAAATCAGTCATGGGTGAAATTCGGGGTTTTAAATTATTTTATTAGGCTGCTCAGAAATAAATCAGATTTTTAAGTATAATATTACAGTTCTTATAGGTATTTAAGGAACTATTCAGTTTATTTATAAGTATAATAGTTTTTTTGTTTTTATAAGCTTTCTGCCTACTTCGTGAGGGACCTGGCGTGACGATATTTATGTATAAAAGTTAATTACATATTCAAAAAATACCACTGAAAAGTCATAGTAGTGAAAGCACTGATAGTTTTCATAAAATGGCCATTGAAGAAATATAAGGATAATTAAGATAGTCAAATCACACATTTCACAGACGCCATTCTGTCAAATACAAATTTTAACGCTTTCAAGCCATATTTAACGATATCTCATGGGATGCAAACCTACAAAGGAAAACAGATGCTACTTTACCATATAGAAAATAAGTAGATCGAAGTATGTTATGAATAATGCAGTATTTACCCTACTTTCAAGTACGAAAGTACCCCCAAAGACTTTAAACGCTTCAATTGTTAGTGTAGAGCTTTCTTTGATATAAATGTATCTGTGCATACAAATGATCAACTTATACAACATATTGTTAATATACAGTAGAGTGAGATATGGTTGCTTAAAATAAAAACAACTGGGATTTTTTTTTAAATGTTGGGCATTGAATAATAAAGTAGCTTATAAACAAATTTTATGGTGATAGAGTTTCAAGTAAGTTCGTAAATAAATTGGTTATATTAAATAAATAACAAGTGATATTATAGTAAAATAAAGACATAAAATGACCTACTAACAAATAGAAATACCCATTGTTTTAATGTAATATTTTCTATTTATTTTAACATTGTAAATAAATTAGGCAATATATAAATAATTGGAATTAGCTTGGTATTTTTTTAATGATAATATGCAATAAAATCGTTTCTTTACTGTACCATATATGTCAAAATATTTTTATAATAATAATATCCTATTTGTTATCTCATTTAAATGTTTAAAAAAAAACTTACTCGCTAAAGCGGCGACTGCCGTCAACACGATGAACACTTTCATGATGACCTTTTATTTATGATATCAAGGGGATTATAATAAAAAAATACAATGACTAGATTATGGTCCGACCCCTTCGGCGACCCTGGTGCGACTGACGAGTGCAAGCGTTGCGCGCGCCTTTTCTTCACCTGACCTGCGTATGCGCCTAAAACCGGTACGAAGACTTAGGCGTGATTTAACAAATTCTTCTTTTATATTTAACAATACATTTTTCTTGCTTTGTAAGACCTAATGATACTATTCCCTTAAAGTTAATTAGACTTAACACCCACCTAGTAAATACTCATTAGTAAATACATGTTGGCCGTAATACCCGTTACTTTTGCCAAGCGCTCCTCTCGTCCTTCGAGTGATACATTACTATAGCTACATCGATGACATGATTTCCAGTCAATACAATGGAGCATTTTTCTATAGCCCCCATTAACCATATAACACATAAGTAGATAACCGTTCATTCCGAAAAGTGTCGGCACGCGTTACGATGTGCATATTAAATTTCTATATTGTATGTAGGTACGTATGTTTCTTTGAAACGTATTTTTTGTATAAACACCGCGTCGAACGAACATAGTTATGGCTATTGGAACGACCATTCACTTTGACGAATTTCTCGTGTTAAATGTTTCATGAAATTCAACATTCGGTCAGCTTAATACCAGTATGTTTTTGCGGTTCCTGTTCTGATGAATTCCATTATAAATTACGATACATACATGAAAGTAAATAAGGCATGTATTTAATTTAAATTAAATCCAACGCTATCTTCCGGAAAGCTAAGATTAAACTACCTGTTATTTAGCAATATATTTTTAAGATAATTTAATCTCTATGTAGATACATATGTAAAAATCACCATACT
The DNA here is from genome assembly GCA_018246895.1 of Aspitha aspitha aspitha. Classification (NCBI taxonomy): domain Eukaryota; kingdom Metazoa; phylum Arthropoda; class Insecta; order Lepidoptera; family Hesperiidae; genus Aspitha; species Aspitha aspitha. The sequence goes on from DWGJ01005017.1 coordinate 10,688, forward strand.
TTAAAAACTAGAATTTAAACTCAAAGTTCTTTTCAACATTTATTGTATTACAATTAACAAAGATAACTTATTTAACTTTGGTTTTCTTATTCCAATTTATATATTTTAATACAATTTCTTTTAAATATTTTTAACTAATAATTCGTCTTTCATTGCTCATCTGACATTAATTGAATTTTCTATT
>DWGJ01005018.1:0-10869 GCA_018246895.1 Aspitha aspitha aspitha
ACTGTTAGTGTGAATTCAGTTAGTATAGGTGTTAATAAGAATTAGTTGGTGAGTATTCTTTAGTAACGGGACTGCAGAAATGGGACTGTTAATGATATTAGTCCAGTTAGTATGTGTTAGTAGTTACCCTATCAGAAGTCGGTCATAGATGCGTTGCTACTCTTGAGGACTAAGATGGTCGCCTCTGGTATTCAAGTGGACCGGCAACTACACCCTTCGGATCGAAACACAGTCGAAACAACTGCTTCACAGCAGAAATAGGTGTGGTATGTGGTACTTCTCCGGACGAACCGTATACAGGTTCTACCACCTTTAAAATTGTCGATATTCCTTTTAGAGGCAGCTACAATACAGAATACATTGAAAAATTATTTTGTGGCTAGAAAATATTTTTTTATCCTATGCAATCTGTGATATTCAAGTATAAATCAATTTCATTGTTACCTTAGTATAATAGCAAGGCAATTTGCCATTGTCTATAGCAACAGTATCCATTTCTATTCAAACGTAGATGGGAAAGTAAGCCTTAGTGTACTAACACTCATTAATCCACGTGACCGAGATTGCCTTACCGCAATCTAAGATAGCTTGGAACTTAGTAATTAATGATGGATCCATCCCTCGTCAGATTTAGATAATCTGGATTTCTATCGATTAAAGGGCAAATGTTATACTATCTATTAGTATTGGTATTTTACCTTTATGGTATAGCATGGGAGTGTGACCTATTTATAAGGATAACCTCTTGCTCAGGAATGTCCACAGAAACAACAAAATGTAAAATTTCACCTTCAAAATCAAGCAATACTTAAATTTAATCGACCAAATAAGCATTTCTATTCCTAAGACTTTGGAGGAATGTTTTCTTAAAACTATGAATCGAAATAGTCACGAAATTTAATAACAGTTGATTAGACAAAATTGTTTAGTGATCTCTTGAATCTTGACTGCTACTGTATCGCCAAATTCTTTTATAAATGTATTATAAGCTAGATCTCTAACGAAATAGGCATACCTCCTCATAGTATACCTAAAAATTAATCATTTGATATTACTTATTCTTAAATCAGCCAAGAAAAGCGTATGTTTTTAAAATATAGTACGGTCTGACCAATAATTCTTTTGTACAGAAAAAAACACCGAATGAATCATTCAAACTGTATAACTGTTATTTTGAAGAGAACAAAAACAACAAAAGTAATAAAAACAGTTGAAAGACTGACACAATAGTTGTGGAGATGGGCACATGAATGACGTCACAGTTTTTCAATCCTTCCAATGGTTCTAGTTCAGTATTAGTGCTGCACCAATTAGAAGTGTGTCGTTAGCGAGTAATTTACTGTCACAAGACAGCGAGAGAGGACAGCTAAGCATTTATTACGTGTGATAGAAACTGGGGATTGCAAGGCTTTATAGCATCTACACTCGCGTTAAAGACATTGCATGTTTAAGAGGCGGAAAACATTGAATAGACAGTAGCTTTTGTTAGCTGTTTCTATAACAGCAACGGTTAATTGTTGCTATGGCGTAAAGCCATGATACGTTTTAATGTAGTAGTAATATGCTTTAATCTTTCATTGTTGTTCGACTCTTTTTATTAGTCTACTGCTGGACCAGGTCCCTTCTCAAAATGAGATTTAGGTCGTAGTCTATCATGCTGGCCAAATGCTTATGCTTAGAATTCACACACCTCAGAAAATAGAGTTTACTTTATAACATCTCTAAGGTGTGCAGATTTCCCGAAGATATATAAGTGATATTTACATTTTAGTTATAACACGCACGTGACAAATGAGAGGATCGAACCCATATCTCCCGAGTTGGAGGCTGAATTTCAAACCACTAGGCTATCACTGTTTATTTCAATCTTTCGTCAGTAGATACTTATCTATTTACGGAATATTTGAAGAATCCAGGCACTAGTATTTTAATCGTATTGCAATATATAATTCCTTTTCATGTACGTAATAAGGTACCTGTTAGCGGAACTGGTGAGCCCGTGATTAAGGATCGTTGTCGTTCTTGTGTCGTAGCAAGAAAGTGAGGTTATGCTCTCCGTGACATATGAAGACCTGCCACTGTTTAGAACTTAGTAGTGTCTATACATACAAATGTAATTATTTGCTAAATTGGAATTAAAATTGGAACATATTTTCGTCTTTCTCCAACCTATTTAGGTGATAATGTCACATTCCAACAGTTGGTAAATAAACTTTAAACTTGTTTTGAAATTTCTGGATTTGAATTTATTTTCCGCTTTAGCCTTGTTACCTTAGTTACCTTTACTTGCTGACGTCTAGCAGTTTTCTTGATACAAATGTATAACTTTGGATTACTCAAAATAAGAATGAATGGGCACTTTCTTGGCGAGTGTGTTATATGTATCTTAGATTGCACTTTGCCTTAAGGTGAAATCGCCGTCAAACGCAATCTTCATTGTATTATTGTATTAATTTTCATACGATGCTCTTGTTATGATGTGTGTAACTTTAATAACAATTTGTGATATAAATTTCGAAGTGCTTCTTTGTTGAAACCGCGCCAATCCAATCAGGTTTTATTCGCTCCCAATGTATTTGCAAAATTTGACACATCACATAAATCAAACGCATTCCTACACTGATTCAGTTACGGGCTGCCGATCCGATATCTTTAGTGTTTACGTTCAGATTTCTAACCCAAACAAAATTTGCATATCGGAACATCCTGCGCCACATAAGCCGCGGCCCGCTGCAGTCCGCCCAATATCTTATTCAGTTCGTTTCCTTCAGCGTCCGTTACAGATGTTTATGCAACAACTGCACACTGCATGAATAATTCCAGCGAAACTCCGGATTATGTTAATATCTGGAATCAGTGTGAAGAGTTTCCGTGGAAGCAGCACAATTTACAATACAGAACCGTGCCGAATGTAGTTACGGACTTTCCGAACTACGTGCGTTTATATGCGGCGATTGTAAAAGTTCAAAAATATTCGTACAACATTGCTTCATCTACGTATTGGTGTATTAAATCTGCATTGCTTGTACTGACTCTCAACGAGAGTGGTCCATTGGAGATTCTATGAGTATGCAATTATCGTTCGTTAGTTCGCTGAGGCAGTAACGAGCTGTTTGTTCTATTGGGGAGTCTGTCAGTCCAGTTGAGTTTTAGAACAACGTTATAAATTGTACATTTTCGTTTATACTAGGTACCTTTTCAGGTTTACATACTGATTTTAGTTTCACTGGAACGGACTACCATTATCGTGAAACTTTTAGATCGCTCCATATTTATTCTGTTACTACTTTTATTGGCTTTTGATATCGCGAATGGTAATGCTGTTTGAGTATCAACTTCATGCTCAATAAATATTTAGGTTATATTCGTTGACTGAATATTATGTTTCTTTAATACATAAACTTGAAATTTTTCTTATGCATCACAGCTAAACAGAGTGCTTTAAGATTTATATTGAGAATAATTTACGAAACAAACTGTCTAGGTTGCCGTTAGTGGACTGAGCTGATTGTGATCAGGTTGTATGTGAAGTTGTTCCAAAATTACTTTTTTCGCATATATTTTAAATTTCATTGTAACATGAACAGCATATAATTGCTCACAGTATCTTTTTTTTAAATAACTGAGGACATTTCCACACACGGCTGCCGGATCCCAAATTAGGCTTTAATGCCTGTGTTATGGTGACCGGACAGCTTATACACATACATATATACATACGATATAGTACTTATATAGATATTTTTATTACGCCCAGATACATAACAAACAAATGTGCTCATCACACAAATGTTTGTCCTGGGTGGAAATCGAACCCACGACGTCCGGTTTAGAATACTTCCTGTAAATTATATGTATTTACTGACTCTTAAATCGTATTTGTCATTACTTCCGGCCCATTCCATCCAACTGCCGTAAAAATACCAGAAGACGATAACTGAACGGCCGTTACGAACTTTTTACGAGATATCAGAAAAGTTCGTAATGAACAGCCACTTCTCGTAATGCGCTTGATAATGGGGGAACCGTACTTTTACATGAGTAGTTTTAAGCCGTTAAATCTTGCTGTCGAAGCGACACATTTTCCGATCGTTGCCCGCTAAGATATTCCCGGGGATGTACGGTAAGCCACGTCTCCAGTCTCGGCCGCTTTTAGGGGCTTCTCAGCGGCTCAAGGACTGAGGGGCGCGACGTGACACGTGCATTGTGGCAGCAATTTCGAATGACTTTCCTACGTTGAAAATATATATTGTTGATGGCAAACAAAATATTGCCACCGTTTCATCTGAATAGACCGTGCGCTAAGCTATTCGTATTTATCATACAGAATAACCACAGCTGCATTAAATGATTTCTTACGCGTTATTACTGGACGATTGCTTTTAAAGTCGTTTTTTGTGGTAAAGGGTAAACCTTCAAAAGGTGTCGCGAGTACGCACGTAACAAGTCAGGGGAGCGTGCCAGGATCGAACCCAGGCCCCCGGAATGGAAGGCTGAATTTCAAATCACCAGACTGCTACAATGCGCATTTTCACATATCCTCTGCGAATAAGATTGAGCTGCTACTTTAGGGAGTAATCAGCTGTAAATTGTGCTTGCAGTTCCTAAAACATAACACTTTTTTGCTACATATTTACTTTGGATCCTTTTGAAAAGTTCATTTTTATGTTCTGACGATTACAAGTACCCTTCAGTCTCTACGCGAAACACAGTTTCCATGAAAGTGCCGTTCGCAGCCCGGTTTGAAGTTGCAGTTTGCGTCGTTTCGAACGATTTCAAAAAGCTTTCAGTTTCGATGCCGGGGAAAAGGTATTTACATATTTTATTCCATCCGTTGTAAATGTTCAATGGATGCACATGATATTTGAAAGTTGAAATAAAAGTGATATGGGATTTTTATATCTATTTTTTTTGGTTGATGGAGCAGCCGTAAACTCCTGAGTGTGAAGCGCAAGATATACATACTCGTATATATTAGATTTTATTGGAATACTAATAGTATTAATATTGTTAATACTGCATGCATAGCACAGTTAGTATTGTAGTATGCGTAGTACAGTATGAGTACGGTGAGTATCCATTCTTATTGAATGTTGTCTTAGAGATGTATTTCTTCTTGTTGCGAATTAGAGACTTTTGAAGCTTGTCTTTAAAAGCTATACAGCTGAATACTTGCTAGACTAGCGGGTATAAGATACATTAGAGTAAAGCCAGACTTTAAAAATAACAAATATTGAAATCCCCATTATTCACTAACAACGAAAATCATCGTTTACTTTATAAAAGGTATAGAATTGAAGCTTTCCGATAATTTTCTTCGGTTTATGATTCAGTGCTATTCATTAAATTGATTTTAAAATTTGTAAGGATTAAGTTTAGTAGCTAGCAAAGCATTGACGACTTCAATAGCAATGCAAATGAACTAAGCCGATGGTAACCGATTGCAATTAGTGGCTCCGTCCTCCTCCTTGCAAGTAAAAATCATCAAATAGTTTGAGATTAATTTAAATTGTACATTATTGTATGCAGTGTGTTGATTATTATCATTATAATATATGTATAATTCAAAGTGCAGCTGCAGTACAAGAATTATGGGTAAATGGTCTAATTCTAATTTCAAATTCATAAAAGTAGTCTATGGATAACGTGTCAGAAATAAAAAGTTTGGTAAAAGACGGTTAAAAAAGAGTTTAAGAAAGAATCTTTCATTTCAATATTAACGACGGCGAAATTTATAAGTAACCGAGTTTTTAATGTATTCCATTCGTCATCTGGATCTGTCCATTAATAGAACCATATTTCACCCCCGGATAACGACCTAAGCGAAACTGTAACGAATGACAAAGAATTTCTAGACGGACAATTTATTACAAACATTGTGCGTCCACTCAAGGCTCGAATAAATCTGCTACAATTTATTCTTCTGTGATAATCCGAGTTTTCCGTCTCTAAGTCATAAAAGGGCCCTGTATGATCACTTAGATTAAAAAAAATTGTCCGTTGCATATGTAAAAATTGTTGGCGTAACAATTGTAAAATAATTGGCTCAAAATTTGAGCCTTCAAAAGTTTTAAGAATTAGAGATAAGTAGACGTTTCCTCAAACACTCAAATGAGAATTCAAATTTACCAAATCCAATATGGTTTGTGGGAGCCCTTATGCCAAGTCATATAATGTCACTAAACAAATCAATTTCTAAGACGAACAGAGTAACTAATCTGAATGACAACATTATTTTTATCCTTAGAACTGAAAAATCCGTGTTTGTAAAATATACAGAAATACTAATAAATAATGATTAAAATACCTTGGGACATACATACATTAGACTCCCAAACCAAGAAGCGTTTTGTTCCAGATGGTAACATTTCCAAAACTCAGCCGAATATTAAAGCTGTAAATAACTATTTTTAAATGTTTCATAATTCACGAGGAATATTTACAGGCAAACAATTCATCACTAGAAACTAGTACACTCCAAGGCTGAAAGAAGTCTACTACAATTTTTATTACTCAGTGATTCCGAGTTCAGTGATAATGAAACTTTTCTCATTTCCAAGAATGTTGCAAATAAAAATATCGTGTCGCGTAGTATATTTATTAAAACGATATTGCTTTATGCCTGTTCTTACTAATATTAGCTACGTGAATCGACATCTCGCATTTTACTCCTACTTACATTGCGCTATAAAGAGGTTCTTCAAACGTTCCGTTAAAAGGCTGCCTCAAAGCTAGCAATGCACTGGTAGTTTCTGTGCTTTGGAAGTTGGTGACGGTAACTACTTACGATCAAATGGGCCATCTGCCTGTTTGCATGCCTTTTTGTCATAAGAAAACTTACGTCACAAAGTTCAAGATGATCACAATACGAAAGAAACTAGACTAGTGCTGAAATATAATTTGTAGTCAGAGTATTAGTCAATGTATGTAGGTACTTCGTTGATTCTTTCTTATTTATAGCAGCCATTCATTTTACGTGATTAAGGAAGCAAATGTTAGCGCAATTAAGCGCGTTCGAGAATTTGTCTTGGACATAGTTAGGTTCCGGTAAGGCGTTAGTGTAAGCGGATTTGACTAAACTGTAGCATTCTTACATTATAGAGTTATTTAATTACAATAATTAGTTAATACAAGAAAAAATAGAAATAAATAAAAAGAAGAGTATTAAAGAGAAGAGTGAGATGGAGAAGACGTGATTTTTTTAGAAATTTAAACCAACAATTGTATTATTTGGATGTAGTTATTTGGTGTTTCCGCGATCATTTTTTATGCCGGGCAATTTACTAAACTGTATTATGTATGTATTATATTTAATCTGGGAGAATATTTTTTACGAGGATTTGGAGAACCCAAACAGCCTATCAATTTTATAACACTAATATTTTTAATAATGTATTCAAGGAATAGCAATTCATATTAAGTACAGCAAAGCGATAACTGTACCGGCTAAATACAAAATAATTGAAGGCTCGCTTTATTCCGGTCCACGCCTTTCCTGATCCTTAATGGCTGTTTACATAGCCCGGTACCATTCGATAAAATGGATTATTTTCCACTCAGTTGTCATCTCTTTCATCTGTCTATTCCGTCTCTTTCTTGTCTTAAGATCCCTAATTTCATTGTTTTACTGCTTAGCTTAACATCCGTGAATAATCGAAATTATAGCAGATCTTCTTGCCTTTATTATCTACATAACGTAATCCGTATTAAGTATGGAAGTAACAAACAGGAAGTAATCTAACTAATCTGTAATCTTGTAGAAGGATGATGGAAAAAACATGTATGTGTTCTAGTTTAGTATTTACGGCATTATGGACCCGTCAAATTAATAGACATAAAGCATAACCAATTGCCTGACTCTTGGCCTAATGATTAGAGAATACAGAGCCTGACTTTTAAGCTGGAAGTCGTATGGCTGGTCTGGAGGTATGAAGACTGTATTACATCCATTTTATATTGGACTGTACTGTATTAAATTTGCAGTACAATAAACTTGACTTGTAGTAACAGTAAATATAAAAACAAGTATCGAAGGACGAGACGTTTGCACAATGTCGTAAATTATTTTATAGCACATGGATTGACCTTACCTCATAAAGTCGACTAAGCTTAGTAGGGTTTAAAGTCTACCCAGTTGGAAAGGATGACGACTAGTGCGTACATAATGGGAAATTAGGATTCTGAAGATAAAATAGACTGCTTTAATTTAGTGCAATACGATGAAACTATTAAAGTATCTTATAGTGATTTCTTACAAAGTAAGCATATTGTCAGTCCTGGAAAAAAAGTGGTAAGGATAATGGAATATGACGATTAAAATATGATGTCGAAACAAATTAGAGCTGATAAAAACCTTGATACTTATAATAACAAGAGTTGAGAAAGCTAAGAACAGAAATAAGCAATCCCAAAACAACAATTTAAACAGACGAACAGATATTGAGGTTGGAAGCAATAATATGTAGATTGTAGGACAAAATTTAAATAGAGAAGTATGGTCTATCTCTACTCTGGTTTCGCAAACGTAAACAAATTCAATATGCATTTATTCGGAACTGTGGCTTGGTTCATTTGAATAACTTTAGAGGATTTGGTCTTGTCTACTTTTTGCACTCCACCGATAAACTTACTTCCAGGACTTGCTGGCTTTATAGAATACTGGAAAGTTAAAATAATTGCTTATTCCAGTTGCAGTTTTATCTGAAATTGGATAAGCTCTCGGTTAAAAGTTGAAGTAAGCAAATATTTTCTGAATTGTTTTTGTAATGTTGTAAGTAAAGAATGCAAATCATGGATATTTGCAACCTGTACCTAATATTCGAAATACTGTCAAGTTTATCACTGTAAATTTATTCACTGCTACCCAGGAAAATCTATGAACTTAATGTCATTTAAATTCTAAACATTGTCAAAAAACATTTTAATGAAAAAAGTAACACAGCGGTGGCACGAATATTTCAAACATACTCGTATATTAAAAACTCAAATTTGATTAGAAAGTATTTTCCTGTAAAAATTCCATATTTCCCCGAGAAAAAGAGTAGCCTATATCACTCTCCAAACCTTTAACTACGAGCATCTTCATATAAAAAATCACATCGATCCGTTGCTCCGTTTTGACGCGAAAGGACGAACAAACAAATATACTTTCGCATTTATAGTATTAGTATGGACTAGTATAATGGAAGATGGTAACCTTTAAAATCCAAACTCAATACAGACTGCATCGCTATAGGGTAATAGCCGTGATAGTAGCTATGTACTATTAGGGGCACTTCGCCTCTATAAATACTGACCATAAAGTTTTTACTGCGATTTGATTATAAATTCTGCTATTTTAACAACGCTTTTTATTGTTATCATAGAAATATTTTAAAAGGCGGGAAAATTTTAACGACAATTTTGCACACTAGCGCCGAAGAGATTTTTATTAAAATTTCGGTTGTCAAAAAATTTTGCGAGTATATCATAAATAATGATAAATAATTTATCAATGCTGAACTAAATACTGTCAAGGATTTGTCCAAAATAATAACTTATCATTTCTCTGACGGCCACTCAAGTTTTAGACTTTGTAAAACAATAAGTGTGATATTTGATAACCATACGATAAACTTAGCTTGACTTATGACAAACTTTTTTACAAGAAAATTTCAGTTTTTTAAGAAGTTTGAAGTGTTTGCAGTAGCTATCTATCATAGGTAAATACATTTCTAATTTTTTACTTTCTGAAACGCCTTTAGAAAATATCAATTTATTAGTATCGTCCTTTAAGTGTGGTCGCAGTCCCTAAGTTTACGAGAACATAAAGCCGAGTCTATTCATTTTACGAGTCGAATTTCATCACAGTTTCTACCCCAATTCTTCATTCGCTTATCTTTATTTTTGTTTTACGACTCGCACAGATGAAATTTGGAATATTAAATCCTATAAGCTTTAAAATGTAATAATTGATTCTAAGACCGTTATGATATTACAGTATGATTAAGATATTGTTTAATGGTTTTGGGGGGAATTGTCCATTAGACTATTTATCCCGAACTTCTTATAGAGGGTTTGGTGATTAAATTTGGGCAAATAGAATTATGTTCTAATCCAGTTCACAGGAAGTTACCGATGAGGAAGTTTTAGTACGGGTCGGATAGAAACACAACATAGTAACGAGTACATTCTATATTAGTAAAGGTAATGACTGAACAGTATTATTAAGTTAGATTGAAGATTGTCGGTCGACGAATACGTATTATTACTGTAATTGGGATAATTCCACATATGGTCATACGATTGCCAATTAAGCGATTAAATCCTTGTGTTATTTTCATTACCACTAATGGACGTAATAATAATAATTAAATAGCTTCGATAGATGGATTGGTTACTCGTATTTCCGACAATTTACATAATCCCAGCATATTGAATAGACTTTAACACAACAGTTGGTTATAAAACGACTTGCTGTCTATACTACCCAATTTGTGGAAACTAGTGAAATTCAGTCAACATCAACATATTTAGACTGATTACGTCTGATAAAAGAACGGGTAAGTTTAAGAAAAACCGTAAATGGATCACGTAAGTCATTAACGAGAATGACAACTTTTATCCACAATCATCTTCAATCAAGCCACAAAGGCATTCTTCCACAGTAGATACGATTTTGTTGAACAATAGTATTCTTATCAAAGGAGCATTTTACGTTACGGTCTCGTGCTTTCGATAGAAATGAATGAAAACGTGTAAGAATAAGTATTATACATAACTGTTATATGTATTATGTAATCTGCATTATATATATAGCAGTGACAGCCTAGTGGTTTAATATTCAGCCTTCCACTCTGGAAGTCTGGGTTCGATCCTGGCACGCACTTG
>DWGJ01005019.1:0-10868 GCA_018246895.1 Aspitha aspitha aspitha
GAAACGGCTAGGTCAGAACCGGCATTCATTGACTGTTAGACGGTACGAAGTTCGCCGGGTCAGCTAGTATATACATATAAGCACATTAAACTCATAAGTGAATTGTGTTTCAAACTACGTAATAAAAATGTGTTTTCTCTGGGAATATGATCTGTTTCAAATTTCAATAAGTTATTTCAGAATTATCGGTCGCATGGAACACCTTACTTACTGTGCATTGAGTATCTTTTATTACTTTTCAGGTGTGGAGGGAAAAATATCTTAAAGCAATATTTTGTTGTATTTAAAAAATTTCGTTTTAAGGCCAACAATCCATTCTATGTATAAAGATAACAAATAAGAAACAGACAGAGGAGGTAACTGTTTTTACACACACGTAAAATGGTTTATATACCTATTACCACCCTAGATCGAATGCTTCACAGATTTATACATATAAAGTACATACATACTTGACATAATTAACTTAGAATAGCAATAAAATCAATCATATAATATGGCTTATATTTTCCTGGCTCCGATCTATATCATGCCATTAAGGATTTGTGAAGGTTACCGAAAAATTTAAATCATCCGTTATTTAAAAAGTTCTTCTTCCAAAATTGAAAATTAAGTTACCTCGTTAACGAAATAAATCCGTATATTCAAACCTGTCACCTCGCGGCCTATAATCCGATAGAGAGTTGGAAAGTCATTGCGCGATTATCTGCCTTACGTAGCAGCAATATGTTAATTTAATTAATGAGTGCGCAATATTTATACGTTGATGCACTTAGTTGGTTAGTAAATTATTCATGCAAATTTTCACGTGGAGCAGATGTTTTATAAGCCCTGTATTACTGAGAAAAGGCTTTTCAGACAGTTATAATGTACAAGGAAAAAACAAGACCAGTTGTTAAATCGATATTGAAAACAACGCTAATCGAATGTCACCTGGATATGAGCTTCTAGATGATAAAATATATATATTTTTTCATCATTCATAACTTTATACGATCTCAATTAATAATCACAAAAGCAATGTGCTGTTATCAGTATAACAATAATATAATAATGATTCCGTGGCGGTCTTCAGAGAATTGATATTCAAACAGCATGGCTCAACATTGCATTGCAACCGATGGATGTTGCTATGTCCTATTTTAATGTGTTTGTCTTGTGATGAAATTAATAACTGGCTATTCTTTTTAGTTGAAGTAGATATAATTTGTTGTCTTTAAAAAAAACAACATTAATAAAATGTTCAAATATTATAACTGAGTACAATAATCATCGAATCCCCATGTTTGCGGAGATGGAAGGATTTGGTCAGCTAAGAGCCCGCAAGAGACGCCAAATACCTCCAATTTAAGCGGCGAGCCCGCAGTTAAGATTATGAAATTATGAAACCGCTGTCGGCTGAGATTTGTTTCAAGAGACCGTCGTAAATCGGCTAACAAATGTTTGCCATTTGGACAGTCTACAACGAAAGCACTCCTAAATATCGTTTACGTAACGCTATTGTAATTCCATGCCTGAAATCCCGCTGCAAGCCATTTACTTAATGACTTATATCCAAGATTTCTACGTCAGACAAAGAAGTCGTCAAAGCCAACTCTGAAAGGTTATATAACAATTCATATCTAACAAGTATATCTTGGAAAAATGTCAGCCATTTCTGCTGATGAACGAGAACGAGTCATGTGCGTACTTAGTAACGGTGAATGAGTGCGATGCAAAAAAGTTGAGGTAGGCCTCAAATCAAACAGCGTAGTCGAACAATCACTGTTTTAGACTCAGCAGAAAACACACGGAGCACCAATTTCGCTCCGCTCACTTGTGTTTGATATATACTGTGCGCGCAGCTGGAAGAAATACTCCATATAAGGCTGATCTTGTTTCTGGCAAAACATAGTGGCAAGTATATTACCGAAAAGTTTTGTATCTTCCCAAATATCACAAACAAAAGTTAATGGTAGTTAGCAGTCACCAATTTTTGTAAATTTGATTATTTCCTATATCTTGTTAACATACATGCTTGACAAAAAAGGTTATCACTATAAGAATACACTTTACCTTCGTAGATTCACAAAATGTACCTAAAACTAAACTACTAACTATCATATTATGCGGTTCTCGGATAAAGCTACCACTAAACACGTAACGTGTATGGATACTGCAGTGTGCAGTAATTAGCCCATAACGGCTGTGGTGCCGTTATAGGAAATTAAGGGCGCTTCCAATATAAATAGCGAAATTGCCAGAATAAATATTGGTTATATTTTGGACACAATTTTAGCGACGGTAGGCATGAGTAAAGAGTTATACATACATATATTGTTGTTTAATTTAGAATTGAAATCGCGCTTACAGTCAGTTGTAAGGTTGATATTACGCTTGTAATTTACATTATCACAAAATCTTAAGCCGAGAAAGGCATCCAGTATTAAAGTAAATGACTCTGAATCATTGAGTTTACATTTACATTTAATGCTGTTTGCAATATCTTTTTATCCTTAACGAGCAGGCAGTAGCTCACGTTTCTTGCTGCTGCATATTTAAGTAATATTATTCACTTAAGATTTTCCTACTTCGAACAAACAGGTATGATACTGGCTGATGAGGAATCCAAGGGTAAAATCCAAAATCACCGCTTATGTATGAAGAGAATAATGAATTTAGACAATGCTCGTCTGCTTTGCACTTACAAATTGTCCCTTGACAATCTACATATCTGTTTCTGATTTGATACAATTCTTATATACCTGAAAATGAATACATTTCTTTAATACAGAAAATATCAAAGTAGTCGACTTTGAAGAATTATAAGCAAGCATTTGCATGTTGGCTTTAAATTCTGTTATTTTCAGATATACATAATTGTTTGACAACAACATGACATTCTTACATAGCCGTAGTAAGAGTAAATCGATCACATATGGCCTGTTAGGTTAGATAAGATTAGACTGATTTCAGATTTTTATGCTGACATTGTCACTGTCGCATGAGACTTTAAACAAATTCAAAATCATATTGTAGAACTTTAATGTTTCACTTTTACTTTTAAGACACTATCTCCAGAACTAATATGCTAAAGTTAACATACTCGGAGCAAAGCTGCAATAAAGGCGCACTCAAGATAATCTTCGCCCCGAGACTGGTATGATATTCCATGAGGTGATATCTCAGCTGTTATACAATATTAACCCTACGTTACTTGTGATAATAGTATAAATGTACTTAGTTACTTTGTTTGTTGCGCGCAACATAGTCGTAAACAACAAAGCAATGAGCTCTGGATAACCCGACATCAGACAGAAGACATTTTTAAACAAAAAGTACATATATATTAATTAACCATAACTTCTACTTACTGTATACTGTTCATTGCATTTTGTTATTGCAAAGTAACATGATCACTTCATATTTTACAATTTTTGTTGCACTACAGTGAAGTATATAAGTACAAAATAACAACGGTTCTCTGAATGTTACAAACTGTAAACTAACCATGTTTTTCATTTCATTTCATTTTAAATACAAATATGTTCAATAATCATGTTATGTATTTGAAAACCTTTTCACGTATTTGTAAATACGTACCTTTATCAATAAATCTATTTGTAATGCCGCAAAGCAATTAACTCATATCGAAAGTGCAATTCTTTTAAAACACAGCCATTTTTATTCGATTTTTTATTCCTCCACTGGCGGAAAGTTTAGCTGCAGTAATCATTTAGCCGGCCCCAATTGATGCACTCGACCGTCCGATTACCGATTCTCTTTAATCGAGATAAGGTTGCTCTCCTGTATCTGAAACTATAAAACTGAATGCTACTGCCTTGCTAATTCGAAAGTGGCATCATCACAAATTACAATCTCCTCACACCCTCACTTACTTTCCGATAAGAATCTTTGAGGGTTCCGCACTGAAATGGCAAGTAAACCCTTACGAGAGGTAAGCACTTAAATGAAGTAAATTCGGGTGTTCGATCAATACTTACAAATACGAGGTGGTCTTATGAACAGTTCAGTTAAATAAAAAAGTATTTTTTCTGTAAATAAAATAATGTTAACTATTTTGATTGTAACATCGTATAGATAGACACTATTCATATTCAAGAATAACGTTTTCATCAAAATTAATCCAATATTTAGTATTCGAAGAGAAATAGCTTATAATCATTCCTATAGGCATAATCTATTTCAGTAAAACGGATTCCTACCTTTTATGAAAGGACTTTATAATGGAGTTGTATTGATTTTAATCTCTTTAGCTCACTACTAATACTAGATGTTCCTATGCAAATTTCGGCTATTGATCCGAATACAATGTATCAACAATTAATACATTAAAATTTGAATTTTAACATAAACAAAAGCACAATATGGAACCTGAAGTAAGAGAGTACAGCTCGCACTTACTTGTACCAGCTTTTTATACCTTGCAAAAGGGAATCTGCGATGCAATCGACATTCTTTGGGTTGATTACTAAACGCCCGAGAGGCCAGATTTCATGGCGCTATTGCCATTCACGCGTAGGCGAAAGTGATCGCTGGGGTGATATTATTTAAATGTAATCTTTTTTCGATACTTCTCGCTTCGTTAATACGCTCTACTTTATCTTATTAAAAATGGACACGGTAACTATTCTGTGTCAGTGGTTTTGGTTAGGAATAGTGGTTACAATAATGACGCGAAGACCTGATGTGAGTTTAAAAAGTGACACAATTTAAAAAGGGTTACCGGGTTTAAGTATTTTGTTAAGGATTGTATGTAAAATAAATATACAGATACATAATATAAAGTTTTAGTACTCATAAGGATAGGCGAAGATTTTAGGCAACTCGGATGCGACACGTTTCTAATCATCTCTTAGGACGTCTCCGATTTGATTGATGAACTTTCGTTACATATGTATATCGACTAAAAAATAAACTTAACTCTTGAGTACTTAATTTTGAAAAAATAAACCAAACAAACCTAACTATTAGTAATAGTATTCTGGCGACCACTATACGACTTTGAACACCATTATATGTATATACATATATGCTGAAAAAGACACCAGGTGGGATTATTTTTGGAAATTCGTCTTTAACAACGAAGAGTCGCATTTTCATATTAATGTCTTCTATTTTAAATTGACCATACGTGTATTACTACGTCATTCAAAATACGAGTGTCGAACAAATAGATACATACGTATGAATATAACAGAATCCCACCGAATTGATATTGTAAACGCAAAACTTAAATCGAATAACGGCGCATAGAAATTCCGTTTTAGGTCAGCGAAGTAGATTATGGGGAAATATGCGAATTGTTGTAGTATTAAATAATTGGTCGCGTGCCGGCGTCGCGGCGCCGATGTCAACGCCAAGCACAACACTGCATGCCGAGGCGCACTGCGGCAGAATACCTATTTTCCTAAAAACTTCGTGTTAGCTAGCTTGCAATAATTACTGCCATATTATAAGACTTAGTTTCGAACACCCGTTTTCATTACCTTACTTTTAAGTACTTTAGACTGGAGAAAAGGCACGTATTCCGCTAATGAAGTGGTATGAAAACGTTTATGAACATAACAAGCGAATGTAGTATCGTCATCTTCAGAGATGTCGTGATTTTAGAATTAACGCGCTATCTTCTAGTTTTTTTTCGACGCGAGTATAATTGAGAACCAGACCTTCCATAAATGTTGTGGTGATTGACAGTTATCGAACCTACCCCGAACAGAGGGTTGTAATAGCTTTTATATGTACGAGTACATCATCATCGTGATCTTTATCAACGCAATTTTAATTTCAATTCAATTTATTTATCAAACATTTCATAGTACAAATCTTTTACTGGTTCCCCTCTAAATGGGAAAGGTACGGAGATAGCTTCCCATGGGCCCATATACCTACTAATGAACATTTTTCACAAAACTAACAGAATATTATGGAAAATGCATAGCTGTGTAGTTTTCGACAACTATAGATAAAATGTACATTGTAGTATTTCTTGATAGGTAAATCTGTATGTTTTGTTATTTAAATTAATATTCAAAATTATTTTATTCATTATAAGGCATATAACATAATATAAAGGTACTTTATTACAGTTATGCATTTTATAGTTAACGTTCATCGGCTACATGTATGTATTGTGTGCCCTTCAAGCTTCGTAAAGTAAGACAAAAATCCAGTGAAAAAACACTCGCAGCACTCTTCTAATCTTAAAACTATTTTGATCTCAAAAGATATTGCATATATACGAGTATGTACATAGTGTTCATTTCCACAGCGAATAACAATTGACTAGAAAATGTTTTCGATGGTATCACGTCTCATACCTTAACCTTGACTCTAATTGACGTGCATTTTTATTGACATACTCACGTCATGTTCCATTTGCATTACGGAGAGGCGAGATGACTTAGGAGCACGTACGCCGGCATATAAAAGTACACGTTATACGAATACATTTCTAAAAATCTACGGGCACGATTACGAAGGCGCATACAAACTTTTATTAATACTTAATCTTCATGAATACAATACTAGGTTTTATTTTCAGAAATTAGCCATAATAACCTGGATCGTAATCTGCAAACGCTCCTTGAAGAAGCATTTTCTAAACGAACGCGTCACGTCCTGTGCTGCATCTCACCTAACATTAAGTGGTCTTAAGAGTAAACTAAAAGGGATTATAATTAGAAAAATAAACACAATAGTCCATGATGCTTTAGAGTATGTCAGAAATCAAAATTTGAAACATAAACAGGTGTAAGAAAAAAGATATTAAAGTTCAATTTATTAAAGGTGCCACAAAAAATGAGTTCAATATGTAGATAAATATGTAGAAATACCTTGTTTTTATTTAGGTTAGATGATTGAAATGAGTGTGGACGAAGCTAAGCATAGGCACATACAATATTCTTATCTTCCTGATTGGCACTATTGCATTCGACCATATCTCACATTCAATATACGAAGAAGATAACATTAAGATACTACATAGTATCATATAGAAATTTAAATTCAAACATTACCCAGCCGTGTGTAATTTTTCACTCACTGTAAGGGAATGCTGCTTTAATAGGGCTTCTTATGTCGTTACACATTTACATTCAGAACACGTAAAAAATAAAATCCATTCAGAATCTTGACAGTTTTGTACGAAGACACGGCGCAACCAAGTTATGTGTAATTCTGAGGTCGATGCGCGATCTCTTTAAATTATCAACGTAAATACAACATGTAACCAGAGAAACTTCTTTGGAGACGTGATGTTTCTTCTTAGTGTTTTTTTCTATATTACCGTCAATAACTGGTGGATAATTAAAGGTACAAGAATGAGCTTACAATTTAATTCCTTTAGTATTAACTTGATTGAACTTGAATTGTTTAACCTACTTTAAAACTAGGATTTCTACTTCTAGGACTAATTCAGTTGATAGATTTCGTTGTGCTGGCTATAATTCTAAGGACTGCGATAATCCCCTCTGGTAACATGTGGATCTGCACCCACACTCCCCACGTGATCCCACACTTGCATACTTGATAAATAAATTCAAACATCTATATGTAAAACGTTGATAGGGAATTACAGTCACATTTGGTGCGGCCCTGTTGTTTTAATAATAATAAAAATATTTGCAACGATAAAATTCTATAACATTCTTATGTACTTAATACAAACAAGACACCGCGCCGCCCGGGCAATATCATTTTAGGTAAAACCATCAGGTATCCGTTTCTCATAAAGCCTACTCTCATTTTCGTTACAATGTTAATAAAAAGAAATGGAAAAGTTGTTCGCGTACGCGTCAAATGAAAAAGTTATGGGACGTGATGATACTGCGAAGACAGTGAAGCCACCTGGTGGGCGCTACACCAAACTAATTACGAACTTCCAACTTCCTCAAACACTAAAATATTCTCCTAAAAACGTCACCTCGAAAGATGCTCATGCGGAATCTTAATGCTGTCTGTTTATTATAAAAGGTATACATAAATATAAAGCCGAGCCCATTACACTTTGTTAAGGTTCAAAACTTTGAAGACACGACTTTGAATAAACATGGTTTCAACGAAATCACGGATATTTTATTCATTTTGTCGTTCGCAAATGAAATAATGAACAACAGCCGTTAGCATTTTTGAATTTAATATGATATAAAACAAATACCTACCTATTTTTCAAAACTTCGGTTAGCTAACGACTTTGTCAGACATAGTGTATGTATATAAGTTTTTTTAAATATCACGAGACAACATAAACCAAACCCATACAAGACAAAGTTGTTCGCCATGCCCCTAAGGTATGCCAATTATAGGGATAGTCGTAAAAAAGTAACCTTAGTGGACGTACCTACATCTAAGTACTAATTAGAGCACATGTAGATTAAGTACAATGTATATGCCAGTTATAACCGTTGAACAAGTTGGCCAAAGGTTCTGTTTGCTTCTGCAGATTAAGTATATATAAACAGGTTGAAATCTCCACATATATAAAAAAACTCTTCGCAATACAACTATGTATAAATTAAGGCTATATAATTGAAACTGAAAGGCGAGCCTTAACGACTCACTTAATATCCTCCATAAGCCATCCATAAATCGATATTAATAAAACACGTCCATATGTATGTATGTATGTATGTACATATCTAGTACAAGTATATTGGGTCTTGGGAGTATGACGCAAAGCCGCCCAAGAGAGCCGTGACTCATGCTCGAGCTCTCATTACGTTGAGCAATAAAGCTAAAGAAACATCCTTCAGCTTAATTAAATTTATATACATCAAGTTACCATTATTTATTATCCATTTCTTAATTTGCACCACACGTGCTAAGACATTTTACACGAACTGATCGCAGTAATTACTATCGAGGCTGTTTTAATTTTTTTTCCAAAATCAATAGTGTAAATTGGCTTGTCATCGAATATTGTCATAGGATTACTTTAGTTACATGGATTTCTTTCCGCCAAGTAATTACCCCAGAGGTCTTGATCGTTGGAAATTCCCTGTGCTCAGAGAGTCATGCTTCAAACATCAGATCTCGTTATGTCGTAATCTAAACTTATGTTTCTTAAGAAACGTACAGCTAAATAAATCTTACTCTATACTATAGTATTTTTAGTTCTTCTTGAGTCTGATCATATCAAACATTTTAATTTTTTTCGCGTAAATTGCCTTTATCACTCAGAAATTATATGTATTATAGGAATGCCTATAGAGCAATTACTTACCATAATTATTACACCATCAATTTAAATCATTTTTGTGTTCTTACGCCAATTCAAATGTATTTAAATATTTTGTAGTTATTTTAAATATTTATTAAGAATCGCCAAGTTAAAATATATGTATATACGTATCCCGGATTTATGTAACTAGTGGTCAGTCAGTGGTCGAAATCGACCGTAGTTCATTAAATCAATTATTAAATGTTAACGCATATATTTTTCTAACATTGTTCTCTGTAGTAATTTTTGAGTTATTTAAAAATCACGAATGGTTTAAAAGCGTACTTTGACGTTATTACTGTCATATGTGTGTTATCACACGCATGGTAGTGTGGGTAATATTTGCTTTTATTAATTTCACGTATTTCTAAAATTTAGTTCATAGAAAAATCGATATTCTAGACTTCTTCTCGAACTTGAACTGTGCCAAATAACTGCCTTCTCCGTCCGCGTAATTGTCGTAAAAAGGGGTACAAAGTTTTTTCTTCACGTATTAATATAATGATTTTAACATAGAAAAGTGACCTTCATCTTTCGAAATACGCAGCACCCAAGAGAGCTGTGACTCACAGCCGAGAACTAATTACTTTTATAAAGTTAGCGTCTCGAAACTGCCTCTCCAATGTTGAAAATTTATAGTATTTAGTAAGATATTCACAGCATAATGATTTCGTTATATTTAATAAAGAAAAGAAAATGTACTTTGTGGCTCACAAACAAGCCGCGCCCAGGGAGGCATGACTCACGCCCGGGATTCTATTGCGCTGTAACCTAAGCGTTCCTCTAAGTACATATCATCACATAATTAATATAATATCGAAACGACATGTTACATTTTAGAAGGATTTCTTTTAGATAAAATAATCTAGTTCACTTTAGCTAACATTTTTTATTATTCTACATGCATTATTTCCTTAATATGTAAGTACATTTTTTGCACGCGCACTCCTAGGTAAGTCATACTGTTCTAGGTGTTCTGAAAAAAATTCCTCTTTACATAAGCAGATATGTGTTCAATATTTTTGTGTATTAGTATTAAATGAATGTTAATAAAAAATCTTAAAGTATCATTGTAAATTTACAACGCTCAGACAGGCTTAATTTGTTATACCTACAGTACCCATTAGAATATAAGCTAAACAGAGATTTTTTCAGTTTCAGTTCAGTTCAGTATTACTATAATCCGAAAAACAATGATATAGATTAGCTACAGCTACTCTACATGACAAACTGTAGCTGTAGCTACTCTACATATTTGCACGCTATGATACACATACTCCTTTAAACGTAACTAGCTGTTGCCGCGGCTTCGCCCGCCTTGAAATCAATGTGTCACCAAGTTTTCCCTCGTAAATGCCAACTCCACTGGAATTCTACACATGGTCCACAATCTCCTCTATATTCCAGTAAAAGTGCCATCCAAGTCCTTTTAGCCGTTGCGGAGATTAGCCCAGACAAATAGATAGAGAAGGGGCCCGACGCGGACGCCGGCCCAGCATGTCATGGAAACCTCTGGCGCGCGAAGATTATATTTTTTCGGTGGCTTAAATCTATAATATCTTCTAAAGTGTTTATCCGATTCTTATAGTGTAAACAACAATTTTGATCTATGTATATTAAATGGCGATGCTAAAGAACGCATTTATTT
>DWGJ01005020.1:0-10868 GCA_018246895.1 Aspitha aspitha aspitha
CCTGACTGCAAAACCGGAGGTCGTGGGTTCGATTCCCACCCAGGACAAACATTTGTGCGATGAGCACATTTGTTTGTCCTGTGTCTGGGCGTAATAAAAATATCTATAAAAGTACTATATCGTATGTATATATGTATGTTTATCAGCTGTCTGGTCACCATAACACAGGCATTAAATAGCCTAATTTGGGAACAGACAGCCGTGTGTGGAATTGTCCCCAGATATTTATTATGCGACGTTTAGGGTTACCAGCTTAATTATCCTATTCAATATGGAAGTCTTTGGACAAATATTTCACTGTAACCCAACTGTTTCCTGTACAAGTTGCCATTTTTTTTTAAGGTCCAATATTCGATTCGACGTTCCAATATTCGACGTTTGAATTAAAATATTTAAGTTTAATATCAATGTAGTTATTTTGGATCATTCAGTTTAAATTATTTACAAAAAAAAATTTTTGTAGGCTTCTAATAGATAATTTTCTGATTTTTTCTTTTATTTTTAGGTACCAATAGGCTTGAACCCGCAAGGGCTTCCTCTCGGCATCCAGGTGGTGGCGGCTCCATACAACGACGACCTTTGCCTGTCCGTCGCCAAATATCTAGAAGAAAAATTCAGTGGCGCCATAATGGCGTGCAAAACTAAATAAATAGTTATACTTACAAATAGTAGAATTAAGATTTTTTACGTATGTTTTTTTGGTATTTCAATAAATTGTTATAAATTATACAACCCGTGCGTTTCAGTTATATTTTACCTTTATAATATAAAGTTTATATCGTAACGATGAATAATAATGAGCACTATAAAAATTAGTGTTTAGATTTCTCGTAAAATAAATTTACAGTTCTTGCGAAATTCATGATTTTACGTGTACTGAAACAGTAAAAAATGTAAAATGCAAAAGAATATAAAGTTGGGACAGTTGTCTTAGAGCTATAAGTTAGTATGTATTACAAAAGCAAGGTATCGTGAAACACGAACTTA
Organism: Aspitha aspitha aspitha; assembly: GCA_018246895.1. Classification (NCBI taxonomy): domain Eukaryota; kingdom Metazoa; phylum Arthropoda; class Insecta; order Lepidoptera; family Hesperiidae; genus Aspitha; species Aspitha aspitha. The sequence continues at coordinate 988 of DWGJ01005020.1, forward strand.
CCCACTGCTTGTTAGTAGGCCAGAGTTATGTAATAAACCAGAATCGTTCGCATAGATATTCGCAGTCATCGCTTATCTTCTTTGTACTGCGACCGCGTGTGTGGAGAAGCGTTAATATTAGTAGTTAGAAACAGGTCAAAACACAAACTTTGCTATATAGTTATAAAGTGTTGTTATATATAGTGGCAAAACAAGGACCAAAGTAGCAGGTGATTATTGATTTATCAACATTTTTTTGAAACATTTTTGATGATTAAAAAAGTATTTTTAATTAAAAGTTGTAAATGTAATTTTTACCGAAAGTTTTTGACAAGTAGGGAATACTGTTACTGTGCTTTTATCATCTGTGATAGCCTAACCACGCTTTATATTAGCCGCATTTACATTATTTATTTATTTTTACGTTGGGAATATTATATTGGCCTTTATAAATGTCCCGGCCGGTGTAGCCGGGGTCTGTGGGACTCGCAGGCAGTGCCCGGACTACCCACTAAAACCTAACCATATGCCAACGCTTCGCCTGTTGACCGGGTCATGGGAACGCTATTCCCACACAACCGCGGGTTTCATCATCCCACATTAACTCGCATCGAGTTTATTAACACTTATAAAATCGCCAACCTTCCCCACTGCTTGCTTCTGTTTTCTAAAGTACTACTTTCTCTTATTTTCTTATTTAGTATGTGACGTTTTGCAACAGTAATTTTTTTAGCTACCCACTACAATTTTTAAAAGGATATTGACCGCAGAGATACCTATTTGTAATTTACCAACAGTAGGCAGGTACGTATATTTCATATTTGACTGTTTTTTGAAATTATGACTAACACGAATTCAAAATTGTAATAAGTCGCAAAGAATGGAGCTATAACAACAAAGTACCCAGGTATGAATTGATTGATGTTTCATGTCGTATTGGGTTTTCATTCTAACTGTGGATTCAGTTGATTTGCAATGCAGTGCAATAAATATGCAATAATATAAATCAATTTTATAATGTTAGTCGCCGTCATCGTTGCGTCATCGATGCAAATATTAATCACTCACTAAGTACTGTGGTAAACATGTACGATAAATATATATTACCTGTGGTCGTCTCGTAAGTGAAAATTATTATTATGTAAACACTAAACACTGCTACTGCATTCAATTCACAATATAGCAATATTGTTTGCAAAAAAGTAGGTAATATATTTCTGCATTTATGCGAAATTTGTATGATATGATGTGAAAGTTACACACTGCTGTTAGAAAGTATTACAGGCAGCAAGCGTACAGGTCTCAAGCTTGTATTAACGTACTAAATTTAACTACATTTGCCTTTCACTATGTAAGCGTTGTATTTCTTATTTCTGTTCGACGTTAAAATATCTTAACACGAAATTACGATAGTATAAGGTAATCAGCACTTCGGACTCATTCCATGGATATGCATATTCGACCTCAAAGACTCGTACAGTGTTAATTTGCATTACAATGTTAGTCGATTGTTGAACAATGACCGTCGTGTACGCGCGAACTGCTAAAGACCCGGTTTTGTCTGAAGTAAGTTCTGCTTTTACTTTTATGTACAAAATAGGAATTTTACGTCGTTTTGCACGCGGAATTTTAATCACCGAATAAATTTCATACTAGAATTATTACGAATTACGTATGAAACTTAAATACTTATAACAAAATAAACTTCTTGAATGTATCCAGCTTATTGAATATTTATGGTATGATGAACAAGTAATTTTTTCTTGCGTTTGCGCGATTTGTGGATGTGTAAAAACGTTCTCTTTTCTTTGGATGACTTCGAATATGAATATTAAAGATTAGATCACTAACATAGTACACCTAATATACACATATGTGATTATAATACTATGCTTCACACTATCATCAAGTATAAGAAAGGGTCTATGTTGGAAAATTAATTTACACAAAAATTTTAGTAGTACCTTTACTTTGTGGTATGTGTTGAGTGGTCTGTTCATGTGTGTGCTAAGTTATTTACATGGGTGTGTTCACTTGTGGTAAATTTTGCACTTGTCCTTGTGTTGTGAATAATAATGTAAACTCCTAACTTATTCTAGTGATCTACCATTCAATACAGTACATTTTATAGTAAGTTCAAGGTCTCAGGCCTTGGTACTTCAAACAAAACAAAAGATGTAATAAAAAGCCACAAAAAAAATATTCATTTCAAAAATAAAAACTGTTCAAAAAACCTGTCTTTATAACTAGTATCTACAACTTTATCTGTGAATCTTGTTTTAACTATTCGTTGGTAATCTATTTATAGTTTTGGTTTGAACATTACATACAAAGAGAATCCTTTTTCACTACATTAAAAATAATTGTCTGTGGAGTATTGTTTTCTGTTGACTTTAAAAGTCCACCAAAAAATTAAGGCACATTCTAGAAATAAAAGTTTATAAAATGTGTTTTCACACAAACTTTTATAGTCATTTTAAATTTTAATAACAATATCACTTGAACGCTCAGTTTGCTCTATAGCAATAATGTGTATGGAAGTCCACAATTAAATTAATTTCAAAATCCCTATCCACAGCACCGAAACACAAAGACGAATAAAATATTCTGGGGAATGGCTGCCAACATGCTGAAACACGCCTTCCTGGCTTTCCGGGTCTACCTAGACATGGTCATAGACTTCCTATTCTCCCTGTACTGGGATGGCAGCAGGCAGGCCGTGCCAGACCTGGAGAAAAGGCATGCTGTACTGGCCGAGAGCGCTTGCAGTTTGGCAGCTAAGATCAGGAACAAGGAGCTGAAATCTGAAGAACTAGTTTCTTTTTGCATCGAGAGAATAAAAATTGTAAGTGCTTTTATACATAATTTATATTAAAACATATTTATAAATGGTGTAGGTATATGGTAGGTTTGTATAGTAATAGAAATTGAGAGTTTTTGATTTGTTTATAGATATATAAACGGATTTCAGGTTGTCACTCGCTTATCAAAAGCAAACAAATAAATTTACTAACAGTATTGCACTACAAACTTATAAAACGAAATATTACACAGTCATTTTGCAGACTATGGCTTAAATCTCTCTCACTGTGAGAGGAGACCCAGTCCAGCAGTGGACCGATAAAAGGGTAGAAATTAAGTAAGCTTTTAAGGCACTCTTTTACTTAATATTTTTATTGTCTTTTTTCGTTTGCTGTTTGTCATTTGTTCATTTGTGCGTGACTTATCGCCGCGACCGAACTGCAAGGGTAAATGAAGGTCCATACTGAATACCAGTGGCCGAGGGTTACCACGGTGATGCTGAGTTTGGTTCTTTTTGACCATATAACAGCGACAACTACGCCATTTTATACTTTATATGTTAATAATACGTAATTTTTATAATTAGTCTAGTATTATCCTATTGTATTTCTGTTTTTTTATTTTTATTTTTATTTTGTATTTTTAATTTCGATTTTTTTAATTTTTATTTTTAAAATATTTTTTTCTCTATTTACAATGTTGCTCTTATTTTTTTGGTCAAATAAAATTATTTTTCATTTCTTTTTTTCTTTTTGAATTGTTGTTGCAGGTGAATCCAGTCCTGAACGCGGTGACGGACGAGAGATTCGAGGAGGCCTTGAAGGAGGCCCGCGAGATCGACGCGGCCATCGCGGGAGGTCTGCCGGACGAGTACTTCGAACAGAAACCCTTCCTCGGTAATTATTTAGGCCTTCGCCTCCGCCCGCGTGCAAATCACTATTTTCCCGCTTTTGTATCATTAGTCACTGCTGCTCCTCTCCTATTAGTCATAGCGTGATGTTATATAGCCTATAGCCTCCCTCAATAAGTGGGCTATTTAACACAAAAATAATTTTTCTATTCAAACCAGCAGTTCTTGAGATTAGCGCGTTCAACCAAACAAACAAACTTCAGCTTTATAATATTATGAAAGATTTTGACCGGCCTCGTGGTCTAGCGGTTAGAGACCCTGACTGCAATACCAGAGCTCGTGGGTTTGAATTCCACCTGGAACAAACATCTGTGTGATGAGCACATTTGTTTGTTCTATGTCTGGGTCTATTAAAAAGATTTATATTAGTATTATATCAATTGTATATACCTATATATGTTTATCAGCTGTCCGGTTACCATAACACAGGCATGAAGTTGCCTAATTTGGGATCGGATAGGTGTGTGTGGAATTGTGGAAAATTGTGGAAATCTCCGTTTATCTTTCCAGTTACCATCTGGATTCATATCGTCGTGTGCAACATAATATTATCTGTATTAATATCGCATACATAAGTCTCGATGCTATATCAACGGCTCTTGTAAATTTCCGCATCAAAACAAAATATTCTTTAATATTCATAAGGGGTGATGTTATCTATAAATATCGTCAATAGAAAATTTCCATTGTTTATGACCAGTTTGTATTAGTTCCGGATGGAAATTTCTTAACGCGGCTTGCGGTAGGAATTTAATTGCAGAATTCGTCACGTAAGGAAAATTCGTTATGCCGGCTCCGAGCGTTTTGCACGTCTGTATAATTTTCGTCTTCGACGCAAAAATTGCGTCACTTTTGATATAGAAGAGGTCAATGTATGAGGTCTTGTTTTTAGATTTAGCAGTTATGCAACGCTGGCTGCATTCCCGACGTTGATGGACCGGTTTCAATGCGGTTATTAGTCTAATTCAATGGTAATCGTTTAAGGTCAAGAGTACTTTTGATAGACGTGCATGTATGACTTCGATGAAAGTGAAACACGCCAAAGAAGTTTCGTTATGACCGTGTCCTTTGGCGACACGTAGTGTCTGCCTACCCTTGCGTGAATAGAACGTGACATTTTTCTCTTTAATAATAATAATATCTGGGGACAATTCCAGGCACGGCTATCCAATCTCAAATTAGTCAATTTAACGCCTGTGTTGGTTACCGGACAGCTGATAAACATACATATATACATACGATACATACATACATATATATCGTCACGCCAGGTCCCTTCCGGGGTAGGTAGAAAGCACCGAGTGCCAAATATCTCTGTCCTTACAAACCTGCCGTGCTTCATCTACATTCATCGTTCTCTTCATGCATACACGCCGGTTTCGGAAGCTCTATTTGGTCGAGATAGGACAGTCTTGCATCGAACATATTGGAGGAAAGTGCCGTGAAATAATAATCTCATTCCACGCCGCCCTCCCGAAATGAGCGCTCAATGAAAACGATTTATTCGAGCGATTCGACAAATTTCCGCTCAACGAAATGTAATCCTTAAGGCCCTTTCCAGTGATCGCGCGCATACGTCTTTGTATATAGGCGTTTTTAAATTGGATTCATGCAGTAGCCGGAAGCACGGCTGCCGGTAATTGGCGACTCCGCAGTTGAAGAGCTCTCGCGGCGGTCACTGTGCTGCGCTGCGCGAGACTGATTGGAAATATTTTATACTAGATGTGCCCGCGTGGAATTCAATATTCTCCCGTTTTTGCAAAATTTGTCGTTGCTGGTCCACTCCTATTAGTCGTAGCGTGATGTTATATGTCCTATAACCTTTCTCGATAAGTGGACTATTCAACACAAAAATATTTTTTCAATTCGAAGCAGTAGTTCCTGAAATTAGCGCGTTCAACCAAACAAACTCTTCAGCTTTATAATATTAATAATAAAAGTATAGATTGACGTTTCCAAATTTTTTTCGCAAAGTTACCAAAAACCGGAGACAGAGGTTTTGGAATAATTGGCGACAATTTCACATAATTGCCCGTCCCGTGAAGTGTGGTCACGATAGTACAACGTCGGCACAGGGCTTCTGGGTTAACAACCTTTCTCAGAGGTTTCAGCGCACTTCATGGCTGTTATTAAAACGTATTTAAATTACCGCTACATTTGAGTATTTGCCGAAAGATTCTTTTGTGCAAGGAGGCAAAGAGTTGAATTTCTCACTCACGTCTAATAAAATAAATATTCTAAATTCTGGATGAAATATATTTTCATATAGACACATTTTTACAAACTTCAAAAAGCATTTGAATTATGCTTGGTATAAATTATATATTTGACGCTCAGGTTTTGAGCAAATTGAACGTTTTCTGCTTAAATTAGAATAGTCAAAATTTATACTGCATTACATTTAACTCTACTTCCTTTGAAAGAACATAAACAATTCAGGTCTCGAAAGGAGCAACAAAAAGTTTTGAAAGAGCTGAACTGATGTTCATAATTCCAATTTTAAGCGAAATGCTTCCCGGCGCCCGAAAACTTATGAAAGGAAGCAACGGAAAGCTCTTTGTCAATTTTTGGATCGTTGAAGAATTTTATTTTCAAAACAGCAAATTTTATTTATTATCCTAAGTTTCATCATTTTTTAAATGTACATTTTACAGAAAAGAAGTTGAATACGGTAGTAAAAGTAAATTTAAAAGATCGAAAGAAAAGGTCAGAAAATTCAGGTTCGAAAATTACCACAGATGGCACGATCAAAACGGTCAACTTGGGTCATTTTTATATGTAATTCCGAGTAAACCTTATATCGTAACAGTACAACACGAATGTCGAAAAATGAGTCATAAAGCGCTACGCGAAAGTCGATATTCGTTTGTGGCAGCACGAGTATAGGATATTCTGTAATGAGTGCGTTAGCGGTACCAGAAATATACTAAAAATATCAACCGTCTCCACGACAACCCCGCGAAGTCTCGGCGCCTGACCTTCGCCAACTCTGTATATTTTAACCGTTGCATTTCGAAATCGCATGCACTCAAGTATGAAACGTCGTTATAAATATGCCACAGTGAGCGCGGGAGAACGTCTTAGCGGTTTTATGGGATGGATTGTTTGATGAAAGTGGGATCAGTTGTTTTGCGTATTCTTCGGCGAACGCACCAAATGATGATAAACATTTCGTCCGAAATGACGCCAACGACAAACGTGATGTGAGAATTAGAGCCGATTTTAACCGTCGCAGACAACGTTTTCGTGTAAACCTAAACTGCACCAAAGTCACGTAAATCCGGCTGTGCTGAATTAAATAAATATGAATGTATTTTTAATAAAAAAATATTAAAAATAGATTCATATAGCTTAATTAATTCAGTTGATAAAAAAAAATGGTCTATCCAATAAAATATATGTACGTAATTGTAACGGATCTCCCGTTATTTATAAAACCGATAATTTAGCAACCAAATCATCCAACGGGAAAAAGCGTATTCCAGATCTTTCTAGATACCGGAAGATGTGAGTGTAAATATTGTAAGAGCTTTGACAAAATATGATTGTAGTCTGTGGCTGCAAAGTTATAAACCTTTCATGAACCGCGTGGTACCTCAGCACAACAGAAAAACCCGTTTGCTTCAAAGCAGAAGCGTCGTCCCGCGGCCACGTATAACAATTTTGTCATTAACATTAGTAAATAAATAAAAAAAAACCTACATAATATATGTCTACGTGGTGTCGTTCACCTCTCTTAGGGAATAAATAATATTTTCAAATTACTTCACGGTCATAGCGCGCAGTTCTGAGAGCGTGATGGATAAATTATATTGGCCACATTTACATATTTTGCATTTTCATTAATATCTCTTTGCGAAAACATAAATGTGACGTTTCGTATGGAAATTCAGAATAGATATCTTACAATGATTTAAATACATTTCCACAGTCAACTGTTCGTCGCACTAGTAGTGCGCTTCTGAAATGTATCGTGCGTTCCTGAATAATTTATGTGTAAAAAATACACTGTAAGTACATAACATTAAAAAGCAATGATTTTTAAGCTCTACTCACAAAATATATAAATCTTCTTACAGTTTCTTAATTTGCACGACCGACGGAAACTTTCCGATTGAATTTATGACGTCCATTAAATCTTCGACTGTTGTATTATCAGATTTGATCTGATGAAGAGCTCCCGAACAAAGGTGATTGCTTCATTCCAAGTCCTCTCCTGCGGCTAATTGCCCTCCAAGTGGTCCATTCAAACGAAGCGAATCCTTTATAAAACTTTTCAAATTTTCTTAGTCCAAGAACTAGAAGTGCTTACGTTACAGACAAATTATATTCTCTAGTATAACAACGGACAAAATTTGATTGTACGTGTGTTTGTGGTTGAAAAGCATTTTGAACAGTTTTAGACAACGATATTTGAAAGATTGCAACTATGTACATTCTGTTCTCACCGAACTCGTCTACTGGTTAGAGATCACAAAGCCGGAGGTAGTGAATTCGATTCCCACGATGGACAAACATGTGCGCGATGAGTACATTCGTTTGTTCTGCGCGTAGGTGTAATAAAAACATATGTTTATCAGCTGTCGGGTTACCGTAACACGAGTGTTTTATTGCGTCATCCTAATCGCACAGCGGGAGGTCAAATTGTCCCAATTATCAATAGTTACTGGCCTCTTGGTCGAGTGGTTAGAGACCGTGACTGCAAAACCGGAGCTCGTGGATCCGATTCCCACCCAGCACAAACATTTGTGTGATGAGCACATTTGTTCTGTGTCTGGTCGTAATAAAAATATCTATATAAGTACTATATCGTATGTATATACAGTGAGGAGCAAAACTGAACACACGGAGCAGAGTAGTCATTATTAATGATTTTTATGAAACAATGTTCGTACTCCATATGTCCTTATTTAAATTTAACTTGACGAGACTTATAATTAGATTATTCTTTATATTGTACGACAGCATGATTGATGATGTGCTTGACATTGATAATGGAGTGCCTTGAGCGTACACACGTTACAATATCATCGAATGGAAATGATTTAGGGGAGATTAACCTTACATTGTTCATAAGCAAACCACAGTATATTCCTCATGGATATATGATAGCTGCGCACGAATGAAAATCAGCGCAGTACAAGACTGGCAATGGAGTCACTTTTTGCTTATTGCTCTATAACGTTTCAGGTTAAAACCTCTCAGTACGTAGGTATAGTATATGACAATAATTGTTTTACGATCACGCCAGCTGCCTAACGGGGTAGGCAGAGAGCACCGACTGTAAATAACTGTATCCGTACGAACCTGACGCGCTTCTCAATAATATAGAGTATTCAATTAATTGCAACTGAAATTTTTGTCGATTAATGGTTGCTAGTAGATGGTGGCTTTAACTCCCTAATCGAGCCGAGTTCAGTTATTTAAACAGTGGACGAACACGCCAATTGCACGAACACACACTTCATTACAAGGATATTATCCACATTAGTCAAGATGCATCGTCATTAATCAGACTGGTTTAATTGATTGTATCCCAAGCGATTCTCGACCGTATTCCACGAGACAGTGGTAAGAATATCCAATGCAATCCAAACAGGAAAACTTAGAACGACTCCTGAAACACTGGACGTCGGAGCGCAAATAATAAGTGTCACGATGACTCACACGCTAATACATATAGATGGCATTGGTGATCTTGAGTTCAAAAATACACAAAAAAAATACTTGTTCATAAAGAGAATGCTACAACCAAAATGTCATTTTAAGGGACGGTTCCCAAAACACAGGTTGCGATCCTGGACATCTTATATCGGATCCGGCGAAACAACGAAATAAACATAAACAAAACAGCATAGATAAGACAAAGCCACTGCACAAACATGGGTGCAGATTTTAGAGAGTTATTAGTTCAATCCATGTATGCCCTTCAGGAGTTCCAAATTTGGGCCGTTTATAGAATCACTGTCAAAATCATATAAGTGTTAGGATAATTATAATTGGGACAAGTAACAAATCAATAAATATATGTAAATCAATATGGATAATTTAAAAGGTATTTTATTGTACTAAAGTGTAATTCATTACTTGTATTTAATTTATATACTTGTATGTAATAATTATAATAAGGACAGGTAACACATCAATAAATATATGTAAAACAATATGTATAATTAAAAAGGTATTTTAT
>DWGJ01005021.1:0-10866 GCA_018246895.1 Aspitha aspitha aspitha
CGCCGCGCCCCCTAATGACAGCGGACCGTTCTACATATTGTACCATTCTATTCCATACATCCTTCCACTTGTATTATATACGTATTATAACTGGCCGACTCGTGCGCAACTACGCGCGATGTAATAACGAAACGCATCGATATTTTTCAAGCGTTCTTTAATCACGACGTATCGGGGGCCATCCAGAAAGTACGTCACAAGTTGAGGGCGAGGGAGGGGGTCGAAGGGGATAGGGAAGGGAAGGGATATCACATTTTGTGACGTCACATTTGTTCAATAACACATAAATGGTTAGAACACGGCGATTTTAATTTCATTGTAAACGTAAAATTGAAACATATGTGACGTCGCACTAGATGACTGATTCCGAATTTTCAATGTTTCAATCGCCAAACGCGTCGGGAAGCGAATCCAAGTTGCTATCTCGTTGGCGTTTCGAATGTCACATTTTGTATTTCGTTATCGTAACGCTCTTGAAACAACCAATCACATGCGATAATGCTTTCATTGACAAGTACCGCTATTGGACGAGTAAAAAACTCGCACTCGCAAAAATTTGCTTCCCATTACTGCCACCAGTTGGCGCTGTTTCAATGCCATGCAAATTGCAGTTTACGCTAACGCTATCGAGCAGATATGAAAAACTTTGTATAGGCACACAGTTGTGACACAGAGGGGTAGAGGTTAAAACATCGTCAAATTCGTGTGGCGTAGTTTATGGATGGACCCCAATTTAATCGTGGCATATATGGGTCCTTGGAGACAACGTCACAGCACTGATCAGTAAGAAACTGCTATTGGGTGATAATACAATAATTGTAATATCGTGTTCGTGTTATTTTTTCAAAATTTTTTAACATTATTATCAAATTGAGAAGTTTAATTAAAAGTACCTATATCTGTATATGAAAAGTTTAACAAAATTTAAACCTCCCCATAATTAAAATACGTGTACATATATAATGATAATCGTAATGTATCCTTAAACTTTTTACATTTTTTTTTATTAATGTCATTTAATTGCATTTATTTTAAGTGGTGTGCACAAGAAATATATCTGCTTACAATTAAAACACGCATATTTTCATAGTATGTACTTTTTGTTCATATGAATATATATATATATGAGTATATGGGATTGGATAATTGGATTGTTTGAATAGTGTTAGACGTGAGGTGCATAGTTTTGTGCTTGGGGCTGCGGTGCGGTGAATTAGGGTCGGTTTACAGGACGGTGAGCGACATTCCTCGCAATTCGATACGGTGTTGCCATAAATAGGGGACATTTGCACGCGTTCGCGCAGTTCTGTAAACCGATCGTCAACGGGAGCATAGATATAATATACTTGTGGTTAGCCAGCATGTGTCCATCGAAAGAAAAGAGATAGGAAATAAAAGAGTGCCTATCTGTATGAGAGACTATCTGTCTCTCTTTTTTGCTCTGATTAGACAAAGATAAGTATAGGACATCATTGTCCCTCTCATATTTGGTAGACAGTCATTCACCTATGGCTAACCCCATCTGTATATATTACACATATCTATGAGCGAGTGTTTCGTACAGTGAAGGCTAGTCAAGGATATGTAAAGACTGAGTAATTGTGGTCTGTTAATGAATCGTCTGCGTGATAGCTAATATTATTCGTTCTAAATTCATATGTAAATAAACGAGACAACAGTAATCTTGTACAGTCCGCAACAGAATATAATATGAAACAGTCTTTTGGGATATGTGGTGTATTTTTGATACGTGCGATAATAATGTGTGTGATGTTCGCGTGAAAGCATTAATTGAAATTTTTCATTATGAATCAAATGAATCAATCGAGTTGCTGATTCAATTAAATTATCTATATATTCTGTACAGAATCAGCCGAGTTATTCTATAACGGAACGAAACCAAGCTTGCTAACTCTTTAGTGACCGAATTTACTATGCTTATAAACACTGCCTTGCAAAATTTTTAACATAAATCCATATTGTTTGTGTACGGATTAACGGATTAGCGTACGTGTGTTTTCAAAATGTTACCGGTCGAAGTATCTCCAAAAATATACGTAAGACAATCCGTTCGTTCATAAACATACATTTTTCACGGAACAAGAGAAATGGATAGATTCATAAAATGTATGTCTTCATACACAACATGTACTGCTCACTATTATATTAATGTTTGTATAATATTACCAATAACACTATACACGACTAAGAAAGGAGTTGGATTATTGGACAGTATATTGCGGAGGCTGGCGCGGTGTCGTGCTGTAGTGGAGGACCCACCCCCCTCCCACTTAGGCCGGCAACACACTGGCGTTTGTCGAGCGTGCACGTCCGCACGCACACGCTCGACAAACGCGAGTGGGATACCGGCCTTGAGCGGTTCTCGAATGTTCTCACACTTCAAGGTAAGTGCTTTGCCTCTATCACTTGGATCCCTTATATAAACACAAAATTGAAATGATATGCTTTTAATTTTACAGACACTTTTCTAACCGTGAACTTATATAACAGAGGGTGTTTTTAAAACGCGCAAATTGCTTCAAAATGACGTATTATTTATTTCGCTACAGATGTATATTTAGTGGGTACACGGCTTGACATTGCTTGGTCAATGAATGCTCTTATCGCTTTAATTTACTTGGTATCCGTTGTTATTATTAATTCGGTGTTCTTAATAATTATTATTATTTCGGTATATTTATTTATTTACCTTAAAATAGGGGTTGCAAAGGACAAAATCGAATGCCTCGCGGCATCGTCTTCCACCCTGGCTGACGGAATATATTCGTTATTAATAATTATTATCTCGATATGCTGGCTGGAATGTTATAGATAAAACTGCGGTACTTGTAGTGACTGGGAGACGCGTGGAGCGTGTCGATCTATAGGCGGTACAGACAATAGAACACCCAAAAATTTGCCGTCATCAGGCATTATAAATAAAAATCAGCATTGTATTCATCAAAAAGCAATTTCAACTGTACAATTCAAATTCTTTTATTCATTATGCGGTATATACATACACTCAATAAAGGTCATGTTTTAGTCATTGTACTTCGGCTTTGTGCGCCCCTCAGGCCATAGTAGACCGGGAGAAAAAAGCCGGCGAAAAATAACTCCCAGCACTCTTTTAAATAACAAATTTGGAATAAATTTGGTATATAGAGATCATCGTTTCCGCCAGGTGGCGTTACTGTCTATGCGTATGGATACGTAATAATATTCAATTTTATACTGGTTTGTGTAGGAACGCGTGATAGCTTGGTATTATCTATGTATGATTTAACGGAAGAAAAAATTTGCATAGATTACACTTTTTATTATAGTGCAAATATCGATAATGCTACTAATTGTAAGCATTGCATTGATTTTCTATAATTTTTGTTTATATGTACTTATATAATATATTATTCTTTTTCTATTGAAAAGCGTATTATAGTCATCGCTAAACATAAAAAAAACGTAAAAGGAAAGAGAGCACATCATAATTATTTATAGATTTAACAGTCAACATTACCTTATATTAATGTTAAGTATTCGAAATGTTATAATTATGGATATGTTAAAAATGTATTATTGTTTCCATAGTTCCTAGCACGATTGTGTGATAGGTGAACATTGTGAACTGATCGAGCACAAAACCTGATATAAATCAAATTTAGAATGATACGGCCATTTTGATTTCAATTTTTACAACTACCTTCGTTATTATAATGATTGTTGATCAATCTGTTTGAAAATTGTAAAATAACAAATCGAATTGTTCACAAATCACTGATATAAAAATTATTTTGATTGAAAGTAAATCATTTAAAAAATATACATTTTTTATCCCATCACTTGTTTTGTAATATTTTTTTTCAATTGATATAAAATGAGAGTAAACAATTTTTCCCTGAATTTATACAGAATGAGTTGCATCAGGTACAACAATAGATGGCGCGGTACCTAATTTTATGTTCACCATAAAGTTAAAAAAATTGTTTGCCCTCTACCCTTCCTTGTCACAGGTCACAGTTGTGTTCCTCTTTGGTTATGACCCTTCATATTTCGCAACTGTACACCTAGAAATGATTAAGTTTAAAGGAACTACTGATTTTTTTTAAGTTTTTCGCTTTCTATTAAATTTTATCACTAATAGGTCGGATTTAGAACTGTGACGTCACGATTCTGACCCCTCTCACCTCTTGTTAAACAATATCACAGTTCGTTGATCTCTGCTGTTTCTTTATGATTTAATTTATGGATAAACCCTTATATGGCATTCAGTCTATACGTGAAAGAAATGTTTCATCTGATATTGAAACCACCAATTCTGTTGGATGTTACTAATTATTTTGTGCGTAAAACAGATCGCAAATTAGCGACCATGCGCACACTCTTTGCGATTTAGAAATCTAGTTAGTTCTAAATGAGAAATGATTATGACATTTTAAAATGTAAACTTTATTTTTCTTCAGTCAGCCATAGATATATCTTCAAAATATCTATGGTCCGACATGTTTGAACTTAGCATATATGTTTATAAGTAACCCCACAATTTATTGTTGAGTAGGTATTTTGAAAATATTTTTAATACGTATTAATTAGGTGAAAGGTTTATTGTAATATCTGGCTGGATTTGATTTGGTATTGTAGATAAATAAGTATAAAGTAAAAAAAAACACCTTTTGTTTAGTATTCAATTTGTATTTACCACAATATATGCATATTGTACACAAATTAGTGGCTTTTATTAATTTTAAGTTCTATTATTATCTGTATTGTTTTTTTGTTATATTTATTTGTATACAGACCTTATATGGTGCCGGCCATCAAAATATTTTGAACAATAAATGTAAAACAAGATGCGTTTCATTTTTTATTTCACCTTTCACAATCCTACCTCTGAGTAATTACAAATCACAATGAAAGCAAATGATAGAACTATGAAAATGTATGACGCCCATTAATTGAGTTGTATACATTATAATTAATGAACAGTGATGTTGCAAAGGTACTTTTTGATGAAACATCATGTTTTTCAATTCAAATTTCATACGCAAAATAGGTACTACATCAAAGAACAAAGGAAAATTAAAAAATATAGCTACAAAAACAACATAATTTAATATATTGTACAGTTCAAATAGAAGAGGTTAATAAATAGAGAGTTTAAATACAAAACGAGTATATAAATATTGTAACATTACTAACTGAACATGTCAGTTGCTGAATATTTTGGGGCCTATTCAGTCGGCCAGCACAGACTGTGTGTTGGTTGTTGACAGTTCCATTAGTTTTTGCTTTATTTCTGAAATCTGAAAAAAAAATACAATTCTTTTTTAAATTAATAATAAAAATACTGAACAAATATTAACTGATTTAATGAACTTTAATATTTTTTTGGGAATTGTACGGCCTCGCGCTAACCGCCGTAATACCGATTTACCGACATTCGGAACAACTAAATATGCGGCAATGTTGCCAGAGTGGTGCCAGTGCTACGTTTCAGATTTCGTTATCACATGCGTACGTACCTACTAAAAAAATTCTTGTTTGTGTGTATGCCTTGCGTTTATAAAGATGTTTCGTGGTTTAATTTTATACGTAGAAATTTGCACACCACCATTTTCAGTAATATTATCCGAGATGTATGAAGTGTGTCAAATCGTATCGGACCAAACCTTGTTACTATTAAACGAGATCCGAATCCAGTGCAACAAATGAAAGGGTAAAAAAAATGTTCTCATATCATTTTGTCTGTGGTTATCATATAACCCTAAATTGTGATTGACATGTGCTGTGTTTATGTACGATGCTTCGATCGCTTCAGCGCGCCGCTTACCTTCTGAATTTCGCTGAGCAACGCCTTCTGTTCGGTCCTCGGCGACATGCCGGCCCTGTTCACGTCTATCGCTTCCAGTTTCTCGAACAGCTGTTTTATCTTCATCGCCAGATGCACGTCGTTATTGTTCTTCCTCGGCACCGTTGGCTTCGACTTCCTGATCAGTTTCCTTCTATACTTATCTGGTAAATCCTTCTCGATATCTTCCCTGGTCAACAGCGTCATGTACTCGGGACTGGTGTCGTACGGATAGCTGTCAGGGTTTGCTTTATATGAGTTAGGTTCGCGTATATTATGTAACTGTCCGTTACGGTAGTTCATTCGCCAATTTCGTAAGAGTTCGATGTTTCTGTAATGATATTGGATAATAACAATAACAATTGGGACGATTTTACACACTGGCTTATCTGATTCAAAATTAGGCAATTAAACCGCTGTGTATTGGCGATAGCTGAGAGAGCACATGTGACGTGAATGTGTGTGCTGCGTGGGAATCAAACCCACAACTTCTGCTTTGGCAGTCAGGTGCTTTGTAACCACGGACCAAGAGGCCAGTTGGATATCACTATTGTCTTATTGGTCCTTGCATTGAAAATGAAAAAAATGGAATATTCGGGATGTTTGCGCATAAATATTATTTTAACGTTAATATGTAAAAAAAATACAAGGTATTGAAATTCTAATATGTAACTTCCGGTTTTCTACACGTAAGAAGATTGATATCGTCATACATGAGTTATTCTTAAATATCAGGATTATCTAATCTGTTCAAGTAATTTATAATCAGAAGCATTATTTTATGATAACGAGTGCATAAAAAGGTACTAACTTTCTCCCTTGAATTATCTTGTCTCTGGTCTCTAGAAAGTCTTTATGCTTCTTCAAAGCTAAATCTCGTAGAAACGACTTCTTAATCTTCTCTTCTTGCGTTTCTTTTTTGTCGGCTTCCAGCTTTTTAAGGTATTTTGAGCTTTGACAGTGAGGTGATAGGGTCTTTAGTCTGCTTTTTGGCAATTTGGGGCACTTTCCCTTAAATTTAGCGTAATATTCCTCATTGGAATCCTCCGTATCCTTCTCGTTAAATTTCACTGAGAGATGTTTTTTTTCATTATTCAAGTTTTCCTCGTCCAACACAGAGTTATAACTGCGAGCATCATTGCTAATAGAAGCTTCCAGAAATCCACTTGAACTAGCCTCATGTTCCACGAGCGAAGGTGATTGCGATTGTGAAAAAAGACTGTCGATAAACTGTTCATGCAAAAAGTTCAATATTTTCCCTATTCCCGCGGCAAGTACTTCTTTTGGCGGGTAATTTAAAGGATTTCCGTTCAATTGAAGTACTTTTAAACTTCTCAATGTGCCCAATTCGTTCGGAAGCGATGTTATTTTATTGTTGGTCAAAAGTAAATGTGTAAGACTTCGGTGGTTCTGTATCGAATTAGGTATGTGGCTAAGGCAATTATCGCGTAAATCCAACCACATTAAATTAGGGAAAGACTGGAAGAAGTCATCAGGTAATTTTTCAATATTATTATTCTGAATATACAATACCTAAAACACATACGTTTTTATTTTTTCAGTACATATTCGGTTGGAGAAACAAACTCTGTTTAAAGAAGCAAAATAAATGTTTATTTTTATTCATATCATTATATCCTTTTGAACATTCACTAGACAAAAACTGAAGATGGTTATTACATAAAAAACTATTTATTTATTACAACGTTTCATATACTCACGCACAACAATTTGTTGTCTATATTCGGCACAACTTTTAATCCTTGCGAAGACAAGTCTAATGTGGTTTCGTCATTTAATTCCTCTTCATAAATATTTAAGTCAATTATTTTGTCGCAAATATCGGACATTATTCACTCATCAATTATAATGACAATAAATAAAAAAACATTGACGTCAAAATAATTGATATCATCTAGATATAGCAATATTAAGATCCACAGATTTAAATACACAAAATGTTTAATCAATATAATACTGGTTACCTAGCGATAGGATTCGTTTTAAAATTGACGCCTAGATCACTATTTTTGTAACAAGTCCAATAACAACCAGATAAAAAGTTTTTACCTGTAAAATATTTTGATTGTTATGAACGACATTGCAAAATATTAACCAAATTGCAATTTATGTCTTCAAAAATATGATGTCAAAATCCAATAGACTATTTTACAAAGTAATAATAACGATAGATTTATTCAGTTAGAGCTTTAAATAACATTTCATATAAAATATTAGTTATATATCATTAATCTAAATTAAATTTAAAGGTACTACATATGGCAACTCAAAATTCATTATTAACGGTAAAGGCAAATGACATGATGACATAGTGAAAACATGTTCTCCCGCCAAAATATTGCACCAATAACTAAAATCATAGACAAATATGTAGTTTGATTGAGATTCTAGCATGTCAACAGTATGCTATACATAAAATTTCAAATAACGTGAATGATTTATTATGACTGGTTGAAAATTTTGTTATTAATTATCATTTATATTGAATTATATTTTTCATGTTATTAATTTAATAGTTTAATACATATGCATGGAAAGTAACTTTTTCTTAGAGTTTAAATATGCTATCGATAATATTTGAATCAAATTTGTATGATTTATAAATATGTAACTATACATACTAACAATATACATTTCAGAGACAATTCAAAGGCCACATGCATACAAAATGAAAACGTCACTATCTCAGTTACAAGATGGCGAACGTGCGGGATAGTGACACATCTTTGTGGCTCCACAATAAACTCGGGACGTCGAATGATTCGTGGACAAGTGGTTCAATTTGTACACAATTAAATGCGGAAGTTCTGAAGAATATAAAGGATTGTTTTCCAGATTTGCAGACACAAGTGAAATTAAAATTATTGCTAAGTTTCTTTCATATCCCGCGCAGAAATGTTGAAGAGGTAACTTTTCTCTTTGATGTTCTATGGTTTTGCGTAACTGTTTTGTATTCATCGTCTCTGTCACCCGTCATTCAAATGTATGCATTAGAGTGAGAGAACACATGTCTCGATTATAGAGTACTTTTATTTGTTGTCATAAAATAATATGCAGAAAAATAGGAAAAGGCATGTTTTAGAAGCGATGTAAACAAAATATATTGCGGTCAATAGAATTATCGATATTGGATTGATAGGCTTTCCAAGAATGTATGTGAAAATTGATTAAAATTCGCTATTAGTATACATAATAGTAAACCGTAAATATATTCCCGTACATAACCAAGAATAACAATAATAAACAAAATATTGACTGTTATTGACATAACAAACTGTATCCTTGATATGATAAATGCCAATATGAATAATAAACGAATGGAATATATTTATCATTAATTACGATTTACAAATACAATTTTAAACTTGTGCTGCTATCTCGTTAATGATAATTTTATTTTTTGTTTGCGCCGTAAATCGATATTAATGACCAGTATCATGGAATGAGGAGTCCCAATATGAATTAACCATTTTACCGCGGGGGATAACAATTAAATAGCCAATGCATTTGCTGTGATAGGATAATTCTAGGCAAGTATTGGAAGGGAAAAATATTTTGCATTTTAATTAATAATTATATGGGCATACAAATTTGTTTCTGATTGTCGCTATAAGTAATTGACATCAGTTTCCAGGCATAATAGGAAACATTGTCTATGTGCAATTGGTTTGAAATAAATAATAAATAACTAGGGTCAACATATATACAACATTAGTACTTCTGTTTTACTCCTGTATAGCTATATACATTGTTTGTTTTTTTAAATAGTATATGTAGCTTCTCATCTGTCTAGTTTAAGGTCAGATATGTGTGTGAGGGTATCCCCAGAATTATTGATAAGAAAGCTGTTCAAGCTGTCAACATTTTAGTGATTGTTCACACATACTCATATTAGTTTGACCCCCAATCATAAAAAACTGGGTTTTATTTATGTTAAGAGAGTATCAAAAAAAGCAGGCAGTAGTCACAAGTGCCTGCTACCACCCTTGGACATCAGGATCTGACATCTTATACGATTATAAAAATGGATTACATATTTGACATTAATTATATATTATTTTCATTCATGTATTATAAAAAACTAGCTGTGCTTGCGGCTTCGCCCGTGTTGAAATCGATATTTTATTGTTTTTGCAACATTTGTCATTGCTGCTCCACTCCTAATAGTCATAGCGTGATGTTATATAGCCTATAGCCGTCCTCAACAAATTGACTATTCAACATAAAAATATTTTTTCAATTGGAAGCAGTAGTTCCTGAGATTAGCGCGCTCAACCAAATAAACCTTCAGCTTTATAATATTAGTATCTAATACAGATTCATATCGTTTACCCAACACTTGATTTGTTGTTTGCAAGTAAAAGTGCATGTGCAGTAAGTGTCAAGGTCATTTTTTGTTCTGTATGTCATAGCATTAGCATAGTTGATATAATTATTTTTCAATGTGGTGGTATCAATATAACCAATAGTTATCCTCCTGGTCTAGTGGTTATACATCCTGATTGATGGACCGTAGGGTGTGGGTTCAAATCCAACACAGGACTAATATTTATGTGAAGTGAGGGTTTGTTTGTTCTGTCTGGGTGATTTACAAATATCTACACAATATCATATGTATATGTGTTTATCAGCTCTGCAGGTCATAATATTAGCATTTGATTGCCTAATTTGGAATCCGGTAGATCTTTGTGGATTGGTTTCAAGTGTTATAATATTAAGTATTACTGTGATATCACAGGAAATAGGCAATTCCGTCTGTACATTAAATGCATTTTGCTTTGTTGTTGTTGTTCGACCATTTTTATGGTCCACTGCTGAACCGGGTTTCCTCTCATAGTGTGAGGGATTTAGGCCATAGTCTATCAACCGGGCCTAGTGCGAATTGGTAGACTTCACACACTTCAAAAAGTATAATGTAAATTCTAACATCTCTAAGGTGTGCAGGTTTCCTCACGATGTTTTCCTTCACCGTTATAGCGAGTGATATTTAAATTTTACTT
>DWGJ01005022.1:0-10865 GCA_018246895.1 Aspitha aspitha aspitha
AGTAACTTCTCCCGTTTTCCCAACATTTCCCTTCACTGCTCTGCTCCTATTGATTGTAGCGTGATGAAAAGTACACTATAAGTACTATAACCAGCTCAGGAGTATGAAAAATAATTGTAAAAGTTTCGTTAAAATCCGTCTAGTAGTTTTTGTTTCTATAACGGCTATACAGACAGACAGACAGACAGACAGACGAAAATGTTACTGATCGCATTTTTGGCATCAGTATCAATCCCTAATCACCCCCGATAGTTATTTTGGAAATATACATATTTCATGTACAGAATTGACCTCTCTACAGATTTATTATAAGTAAATATAGATTAAAACAGGTTTTCAGTATTTTCAATCTCGAGCGTCATTAACTATTTTACGTCTCAATGTTAAACAAGTGTCTCTTCTCCGAATTATCATAGTTATGGTCTACCACGCTGGCCAAGTGATAACATAGAGTTCGGGAGTATTAAGAAAAATTTCATCTAGTGTGCTGGTTTCTTCATCATGATTTCCTTCACAGTCACGATGAGTATTATTTTATTTTACAAGGAAGTCATAAAACAATAAACCAGACCTTGCCTAAAATCCAGTTTTATTAAAACAAATGTTTTATTAAGTTATAATGCTTGGGTCATTTAAATTGTAAC
Source organism: Aspitha aspitha aspitha (assembly GCA_018246895.1). Taxonomy (NCBI): domain Eukaryota; kingdom Metazoa; phylum Arthropoda; class Insecta; order Lepidoptera; family Hesperiidae; genus Aspitha; species Aspitha aspitha. Next base: position 645 of record DWGJ01005022.1, read on the forward strand.
TTCATTTTTAGCTCAGAAATATTAAACCAAGACAGATATTTAAATCAAATATATTATTTTCAAATAGGCGGTACAATTTGAACATTTTCATTCTATGTAGTGTCTTAAAAATGTTCATTTAGTAACTACGTTCATTGTTGGTTTTATATTTCCTAACCGAGCTTCAATAAGAAATATTTTGTGAAACTTTTTGTGGATGAAAAATGATATTAATAATACGCTGCAAGTGTAATCAGCCTACTTCCTCTGTATAGTTTTTCGGTAAAAACACATGTTATCAAGCTAAAACAAATGTCGATGTAAATAACTAAATACAAATTTGCATGAACAGTAAAGAACCACAGAGAATACATTATATTCGCTTGCATCATCTCGGTTCCAATAAAATTCGACTAATTTCACGCAACGTGTCTTGCAGAAAATAGCACAATTTCAGTTTGAGTTCAGCAGAGATTTCATGTACATTTGCAAAATTAAATAAAATTACGTTACATATTTTTTCATTTATTAATTTAACTATTCGTCAAATGTTTTGGTGACCTGAGAGAGACAGAGGGAATTATTATATTATTTGTAGTTACTTAAGATACACATTGAAATTGTTTTATTGTTACCTATATAAACTTACATAAGTACACTTAATGAATGTCACACATTTTTATAGTGAAGGAAAATCAGCGGTCATATCTTACTACGAGTATGTATAGCAAAACATCAGTTCAAAGTCAGTGCGTGTGTCGTGTACCTTTATTCTATCGTGAAGGTACCAATGCCTTACTACGTAATACGACCTAATCTTACGATGGTATTTTCGGGATGGGTAACTTATATCAATTTGTGAAATCTTTTATCGCGACAGCGGTGGCGGCGACGGTACTCGTAGAATTGAAATCTATTTGTTGAACAAACAACATCCATCAGGGACCGGCACTTAGCCGTATTGCCGCTACCCTGCATCTGTTATGTTTTACATAATTCGTCAAACGTACGGGGAATATAAGAGATTATATGGCAAAACATCATTGATGTATAAATTCTGCGTATTTTTTAATGATTTGTGCTTACGTATTATGTTGTCATTGATGTATAAATTCTGCGTATTTTTTAATGATTTGTGCTTACATACATATTATGTTACTTTGCATGCTCTTATACATATTGTACGAATACTTATTTCAATTATGCAAGAGTATCAACTAGAATCTATTCAAACAAATTTAATAATTGTTTCAATAATTAATTCATGAATCTGGAATTGTAATTGGATTTTGTAAATTCTCAGAACTGCTTTTTATTGGTAGGTAATTCTTACAGAATAAGAATAAGAGAGGATGATTGGCAAATTTTTAAGTTATACGAGATAAAGTAAATTTAGTTTTTTCAGTAGGTATCTGACTAGGTAGGTAAAATATTGTAGCAAGTCCTTACTGTACATTATTTAAATTAGTTTACTATCCTTACTGTACATTACCTATTTAAGTAAAACTTATAGGTAGGTAAATTGTGACCTAAATATATATCTATATAGTCTACGTAATGGTCAATAAGTCACCACACCTACTGACCATATTGTGTCGAATTTTCTACCGTAACTGTTAGAATTAAGAACAAGTAATTGTACAGTTAGGTACTCGTATTTAGGCAGACAATAGTTTTAATAACATTAAACAAAGATGTTTTAAGTATAATAAAATAAATTTCAATCGAATATAATCTATATTAGGTATTCTATTCCAAATTGTTATATGTAGCGGTTCATAAGAAGCTGTATCACGCGTCGTCCACTCATGATTTATGAGATGCCGACGAAATTGATCCACCTAAGGAAAACTTCAAAGATGTCACGTATTCTTCCTTTAAAATATAGTGAAATAACTTTGTGTGTTTATATATGGACACATTAAACAGTAGATTAGCTTGATGTTTAAAATAGTAATAACTATTTTAATTGAAAACATATTTATTTGGCATGGATGAAAATCGAGCTCTGACTCAATCTAAAAATGTTAACTATGAATGAAGAAATTTGGAAGAAAACTGCTACATACCTACCTATACTTAATATATATTGATTATATCGTGACATACAATCTGTGTTTAAAATTTCTCGAATGTATTTTTAAACTGTGCAAGCTCATACTTCACTAAACGTGACAGTAGTAGATAAATTTAAAAAAAAAGTGACCATAGACAATTTATAGGCTTCAGACAGATATTATAATTCTCTTTTTGGATCCCTGAAATTTGTGAAATTGGATTGGATGTACCTACCTATCATTTGTTTTGATACGAGTTCTTGAAGTGATGATGATCGAATTTTCTTATATAAGTATAGGTACGTACATTATAATGTCAGGTTTAGCAGAAATAGCAAAATATTACTGAACATTTTACGTTCATCTGAGTATAATTTTTTCATCACTATACCCATTGTGTACCAAGTGTTTCTATAGGTATTAGACGATATAATTGATCAGTTTATTTACACTACAAAGGTTTCACAGTAATTGGCAAGGTTGTGTATACGCTGTATCGTGTATGTCTGTTTACGAACTGTCTAATTGTCCACTCAATCATACCACTTAGCTTCGGACGATCGCTGGCTGCAGCGAAGTGCATTGACCTTAACGGCGGCCATTTTGTGTTATTCTAATTATTGTGTCAGACGTTCGAAAATCGAATTTGGTATTTTTGAAAGTTTAAATATTGCTGCAAACAATTCAGAATCTCTTAAGTTCTACTTTTAAGATTTACCTATTTCTTTATAGTATGCCTTAGGTATAACGTATTAAAAATACAGTTTTATTAGTTACTTTAGCATATTGCACCCAATTGTATCTTCAACCTAGCATGAAAATTATGCGTGTGAGCAAAGTAAACAAAATGTGTAACCAAGGTTCATAACATTTATATATAAACAAACAAATGTGTCTATTATCTAAACAGTTGTTTGACTATCCTAAGCAATGGATAGCAGTTAATTGAATGAGTACCTATGACTTATCGCGGTTCGATGTCTCGAATGACTTAAGACATCATTTCGGTTGCTTTTTCAACAAACAATACAACATCTAAACTCAATATTTGAACGTCTTATTAGTGTTGATTGAACACCTACTCGAAATGTAGCAAATCATCAAAACAAAGCCTGTATTTATTATTGACAGTTAAACATCAAAATTTGAATCGATAACGTTTGCAAACACGAAATACTCGACAGCGATTACTCCTTTGATATAGCATATTTCCGTTCCGAGTCATAACTGATACTGTAAAGGCGTCGGTGTGCGATGGTTGAGTAATGCAGTCACATCGCATGTGTGTTAAGGAAACGTAAAATAAGCTTGAGTAACAATTTGGAACGTGAAGATATGGGTGCTAAAACGTTACGTGCCTTTACCAAGAAATTGTCGACAAAAAAATCTAGCGTCCATTTATCACGGCCAGAGACGTACCTACTTGTCATCTCCGTAATAGTTGAGGTAATCTGCAGCGACTAAATAATGTCCAAAATTATATAGAACACATCATGGAAACTAAAGTATACATATAATTTTGTATGTTTTTGATGGTCGTAAATAATGCGATTATCTTAAAAGTATGATGAATTTACGTGGAGTTTTCAGTGAATCCGACTGGATAGGATGTTAGAACGTATATTAAATCATGATGGACGATACTAATAATGTCTATAAAATTATTGTGTTATAACAGTGAGTGGAACGCACGTTCACTTTTTTTAATGTCGCCGATCGTATTTGCTTATAGTCGCTATATCAGCGCGGGGTCAGTATCGATTCCCGGCGCGGCCGTTATCGAATAGTCGATATTTTTGTTTGCACAGCCCCATCAATGAGAGAGGCTCGAGTGTATCTTGCGTATTTGAGCAATAACTTGTTTGATAATGCTTTACAGTGCTTGCACTGTGATTAGTCCCGCCTCTCTAGATTGCGCTAGTGATTTTTTTTTGTTTTATCTATTAGAACTCAATTGTGAGTGATTTTCAACGTTTAATGTGGTAAACGTTTGCTTTAGACGATTATGAGTGACGTATTCACTTTACATTGTACGTAGTCGTTATGCTAAAATCCACCAGTCTGTTAGCATAGGGTAATATCATGTTTTTAGTCTGTGCAGTTTATTGACATAATATGAATATCATATTATGTCAATAAACTGTACCCAACACTAACCTTTCGCAGGTAACATTAAAACTGCGACGTCCTTATTACGCAGTGTTAATCTGCTGTAATTATCCCGCATATCTTCCCCCGGTATATTCGGGCTAATCCAACCGGATCGGACCGCAATGAGAAATCCGAAACAAGGCGTATCTCGTTTCCCATAGCACTTACCGCATTTGGGTCCCATGTAATAAAATACTAACCTCCGACGATGTAATATAAAAGCCGATCGCATTAGCTAAAGGAGCCATTATTAAAAAGTATCGAGTTTCTGAACGCAGTCGCCGCGGCGGCCAATCACGGCCGCCTGTCAGCGCTTCGGCCAATCGCAGAACGAGCTGTTTTCTTTTTTATTGTAGATCCAGTTAATGGATTGTTCTTCATTTTGATTTATGTATGTGTTCTTTGGAATTTTTTCTATTACCCCGCCGTTTTAACTGTTGTTGTTTCGCGGTAAATAGTCATTAGAAATTATTCACTATGTTGAAATGAAAATTTTTAAATCAACATACCAATCCAAAAACGTAAATCGAAAAGCTTGAGATTGAATGTAACAAATTGAATTCAGATAAAAATTGGTTCTCAATGGTGGTTGGTATATTACAGCAATATTCAACGTCGTTAGGTACAATGATATTGTGTATATTTCCTTTACCTACATAAAAATATTTCACAAGTTCTTGTTACGTATCATTAGTTTACTAAGAAACGTTAATGTCTAATCTCAGTCGCTTAACAATATTTATTTAAGATGTCTTGAAAAGCTATTATATGAACTGATGCTATATTTACATACTCATAAACTTGTAGAATAGGTTGCTTTAGGAACTTATTTAATACTAAGCAAAATATGCAAATAAGCACTGTTCTAATAGGGTTACAATAGCTAATGTTCAATCATCACTTCTAATGAGTGATATTAAATGCTTACCGCTTATCGTAACACTGCATTTACATTGAAATACACCAAATTAATATACACAATCTTATTAGAAAGTAATCTATTCTAAAATCTTTTTAGAGTCTTTCGACTTTTGCGGAAACACCCGATATTAGATATCTTTAGCTTTAAATGTTTGGCACACACAAAAAATTAGCTGCTCCAAGTTTGTTGTCAGGGACAGCAAAGCATCTAGATTGTAGACCGATTTACAACAAAAGTTTACCATGCTAGGTACTTTAACTATACGAGTATTAGAACAACTTGACACTTGCGCAGGGTATCTTATTACTTATTAGCATTACCAAATGTCCTTCAAATTGTGTTGGTTTTAATCATATCTGCATAATTTAAAAGCTGTATTATATTATGCCTTTAATTACACTACATTCTCAACATCGCAACAAACTACGAACCACAGCTAATGCAATGTTGAGGAAGTAAGGCGTTGGCAAACTGTCTGCTTGAGATACCTACCTACCGTTGTTGTATATTTAGTCATAAGTATACATTACTCTGTAACACTATTTTGTTATATAGAAAGGAGCTGAAATATTTGTATGAACATACGCACAAGCATGTAAATTACATGTACGCACACATATTTCTTAATAGGCATACAATTTTTTGTTTATTACAACAAAGGGTGGACTTATTGCAATGCAATTTCCTACTAGTCAAATCAGGTGTTGAAAATGTAGTGTAGGCCCATAATACTAGATACTAGATAGATACTAGTTGTTTATGTGAACTCTATGACATAGCGGCGAAGCTCTACGGATCCTGTGCGCTCTACATCGGGAACGGGGCGGACATGCGCAGAGAACACAGTCAATAATACGCCGCGCGGGACGGATATAAGCGCTACGGATGTTGGTAATGTCAGGAATTCCTCGAATACGCCGTAGCTACACTTGTTTAAGATGTAACACTGATATATTATTAAGAGCTTAAAGTGTTTGATTTATAAATGCACAGAACGGGCCATACCGGATAGTTTACGTACCTATACTTTTGCGTATGTTATTTATAATTTGAAAATATAAAGACGAAAGATTTGCATTTTTGGACTGGACCGATTTGAAAACGACTGGACCGATTTGAAAACGACTGGACCGATTTGAAAACGACTGGACCGATTTGAAAACGACTAGACCGATTTCAAAAATTCTTTCATCATTTTAATGCTACATTATCACCGATCAATGTAGGCTATATAACATCACGCTATGACTAATAGGAGCGCAGCAGCAATAAAAAATGTTGCTAAATATTGCATTGTTTTGTAAAACGAGTTTAAACGCTTGTTACCAAAGTATATACATAGGTAACCAGGAACAACTGTTTAATGTACCTTCCAAGATAATAGTTTATATTTACACATTACTCGATATTTTAAACTGCGTTTGGGCTACAATCACTAAATTCTGTTATTCCACATCTTATATTCACTCTTGTATTCAGAAGATAATAAGACGCTTTTAGAAGGTCGTCTTTAACAAGTCATGAAGATCCTTTATAAGTTTAAGTAATAAAAATAATATTATAGGTACTAGTTTGCTCTATGCGTTAATTTTATGCTAAGTAAAATATCAGGGATTTTGATACAACTTAGATGGATTACATGGAGCATTATGTAAAGAGGTCAAACGATGTCAGACTTGTAAACTTCGGAACAAAATCACTTGAAATTGGAAATTAAACTTTTTTTAATTTGTACTCACCTTATAGACCTTTCTTAGACAAAATGATGGCATTAACAGATTGTGCATACTTTGTTAGGTCCCAGGGATATTGAAATACATAATTGTTTTATCTTCTTAGACCACAAAAGGCAGGCACAAAAGGCACATATATAATATACACATATATTACACCTGCATATATAAACATATGTACATCTGTTCGTATTAATTCTGGGGCACAAAGACTACATTTCTTATAGTTCCAACAAACTTAAGCTCTTCTATTTCCGTCAAATTTTTATTCAAATCTGTTTACTAACATATTAAGTATGAAACAAATACGTTAAAATAGCCAAACTTGGTAACAAATAAAAGCAGTAACTCATTCCAAATACATTTGATCGAATTGATGTCTGTTATCTGCAAGATAATAGTTCTCATGTAATAGGTAAGTGCATTACGGTGGATGAAGAAAATGAATATTAAAAAGAGTTGAACATTTGTTTGGCATCCAGCAACTATAGGTACAATGAAACTGGTGTTAAGTGGCCACTGAAGGTCGCAGTGATAGCAGTAAACGATGTTTAAAAACCAGTGTTAAACGATTTAAAGAATTCAATTAGGTCTATCTGAAAATTTGCTTTACAAATTTTTAAGTGGACAAAAGCGCCTTTTTTCGAGCCATGTAAACTCCATTTATAGAAGACGTCGCAAAGCTAACACGAATTGTTGGCTCATTATTGTTTAAGCCCGACGGACTTAACTCAGATTTAATATTAGCCGACTCTTTTCGACGTAACTTGTCCAACGAAACAGGGTAATTTACATCAGTACGTATTTGAACAGTGCGAAATGAAATTAAGAATTATTCAGCCTCTTATTTAGATAAGTTAATTAATGTAGAGTTGGCAAATGACGTCAGCTTTTGAATGTAAATAAAACCTTTGTTCTGTGAAACGGGGCGACTTATTAAGAGAACATTAATATACACACATTTTATGGAAAACGGTCATGAAACATCGAAATTTTTCATGGAATTACTGTTATAAGGAAATTGTGAAGAAATTTTTTTTACGATTTCGCAGAAAACATAATTGCTGTTTAAAAATGAAACTAATTTGATAAGATCTGAAGATGGAAAATGTGTACACTAATCGCTAATATTTCTCGATGGTTGCCATAGATACCCAAGGATGGACACCTGGTCATGAAGGAATGAATTGACTTAGGTTGACGTCCCGTCGGGAGATTACGAAAGCCGTCGCATACATTTTTTGGGTATTATTTTCGTACAGTTATTTTGAACTATATATTTTAGTTTCACTAACTAGCATAACCATCAAGGCCCAATGATATCTGCCCTAAAAAGAATTGGATTTTAAGACTTTTGCTGATTTCAAATCGCCATGGTTCTCTGAAAGTTAAACACGCGAAATGATAAGGACTTGTGAAAATACACCAAGACTATTTCATAGCATTATTCAAAATGGGAATAATTCCAGGAGATATTATTTAGCAGATAAATATTATTATTATTAACATGGTTTCTATGAAAAATAAACTGAATGGCATTAAAAACTTGGAGAAGAAAATCATAAGCTTGAATAATTCAATTAATTTCTAAGTTGTTCAACTCTATAACAATCTTCTTACCATTAAATTGTATAATGAGATGAAGGAACGAGGTCAGCGCACTTTTCATAAGTTCAATTGAGTGGAAACATCGATCCTAACTAATCACGACGCGACCTGATTTTGGACAGCTTTATGCCAAATGGAACCAGATCCAAGGAATATTAATTTCTAAGTTCATGCTATTTTCTAAAAGCTACGCTACACGGTATTGAACAGCGGTTTGATACAAAGGTTTGTAACCAATGGGGTTAGAATGTCACATGAAATTTAGCATAAAATAACTGTCTGCACAGTTTCAAACCACCGTTTAATACCATGCAGATTAGATTCCATGTTTAAAGACGTTTTTTCTCATTTTGTTTGGATTGGAGGTCGTAATACATATATCACGCTCACCAAATGACCAGGTTTTACCATACGTCACCCGAAAGAATTAATTTATTAAAAAAATCTTTCGTAATTTTCCGCTTAGTAGTAACATACATTACTAATACAATGAAAATGTGAATTACACTACTATATGATTCACACTCTTTATAATAGAACGGTATTTGTTAAACACATGCTTGTGGTGAAATATTTGCTTAGTTGCAACGTGTCCTTATAAATTAAGGTATATTTATTTCAATTTCTGTTAAGTTGGTTAACATAACTTTAATATTCGATTGTAGTAACAACTGTCACTAATGTTAAATTGCCTGCATCTCTGTTTCTTATCATAAACACCAAATATACATGTTATATTTTAAAAAAGTTCTTATTCTATTACATTTTTACACGTCAATAAACTTCTTGGTTCATTCTCGTCCACTTTGTTTCGGAGAACAATTAAGGTGCAATCTTAAAAAATTCTTTATTCAACACAGAGAGGAGATCGGTAATTTGTAGAAATTTTCTTTTAAAAATCTCCTCCGATGTCCGTTTAATGGAGTACCTGACTGGTGTTTATTCTGAATTCTTAATTCGATTGAATTGTCGACTTTAAATCAGATTACGTTTAATTCTGTTTTCTTAATTACTTCGAGCACTCGCAACGTGATTGCTGCTTAATATTTCAATCAGGAAAAGTGTAAAAATCGTATTAAAGTTGATTTCATCGCATTTAGCTTTGAGATACTATGTGTAAAGTGAGAAAATTGGCAAATTGTGTAATGTTTACAAGCGAAGAGTTATACATATGTAGTTCCTAGTCTTTAGTCTTCAGTAAAAGCGGTCTTATACTAAAGTGAAATAGAATTACTAAAGCAAATCTTCCTGATGCGAATGGAGACATTTGTTCAGCGGATTTACTTGTGCTACTACTATAATACCTACACTTTGATCTATTGGTTTCGTGGTTAGTGAACTTGACTGCTGAGTCGGAGGTTGTGGGTTCTATTCATATTTAATCTGCACGTGGATATAAAATAGGTAATCGGTAATCTGTTTTCTATAAAACAGGCCCTGTTAAATATGTGTTCACATTGCCCTGTATGAAATCTCGATATATGTATATTATAATTTCGTGCATTATTTAATACATAGCTTAGGATTACAGATATTTCAATTGTCACTTGCAAGACTGCAGATGTGCAGCTTCAAATAAAATATTTTTGTAAATAAAAATCCTAAATGCATAACTTAATAATAATAATTACTATTTTTAGCGATGTCAACAGGTTATAAATGTGAGGTGGATATTCATGAGAAAATAAATAATAAATAAATAACTAAGAACAATTTCACACACGGCTGTCTGATCCCAAATTAGGCAATTTATTGCCTGTGTTATGGTGAC
>DWGJ01005023.1:0-10864 GCA_018246895.1 Aspitha aspitha aspitha
TTCGTGGTTTTCGCCGAACCCCCCACCACCCGTGTATTACGAGCCTCATGCGATCAATGGACACGACCCCTTACTTAGTAATTCGCGTTGACGCCACGCTTACTGACGCGCCGCTGTCGTTCGGCTTTGAGACGGGCCGCGTGCGTACTGCGTACATCGCGATAGGGTGTACGCGCTGTAATTCATAGCTAGGATAATTAGGATGGCGATGGAACGCGAACGAAACGAAACGATACAGTGACATTCGACGCTCGACGTTGGGCGCTTAATAAACTCGCACTCGACAAAAATTTGGTTCCCACGACCGACACCAGTTGGCGCTGTTTCAATTTCCATACAAATTGTAGCGATCGAGCAGATATGAAAACTCTGTATAGGCAGACTGTTGCGTTTCGTTTCGTGTCGATGCCATAGGTATATCGCCGCGTTGCCATGGCAACCGGCAATGTACAGAACTCGATCCCGACGTACCGTCCGTGTACGTCGTTCCGTTCTACGTATACATTTTTCGTTTCACTGTGAACGAGTGAATGGTGAGCCTTCTAGAATGTTCGCTTTATGTATTTCTTTTTCAATTCTACACATTTTAATGCCGTCCGTAATGTAAGGGACGTTAAAAAAATGTTGAATACGAAATGCAGCGTACTAGTGACATTAGCATGTCTATTCGTCTCTGTCACTCTTCAAGTGATTAGCTGTGTGCGGAAAAGGTCGCATAATGTATTAATTTCGTTATACAGAAAAAAGAAGAATACAGGATATGTTGAGACAGAGATAGTGCATTACTAGCGGCACCGTGGACTATATCTATCTCGCTCGCACCTGTGTTATGTTTGCATTTACTCCTTGACAGTGATACTACTTATTGGTTGTCATTTATTAGATATTATGTATTTTTAATTGTAATTGCTGATTGAATGTTAACCACCTTTTAAAGATTTGTCGAGTGATGTATGTATATGTAATTTTTGAAGTGTTTTACGAACATTTTTTTAATATGACCACGGCGCAGTGAACACTCGACTGCCGACAATTTTGTTATATTATTTTTACAATAACGTTAAATGTTTAACGCAATAATGAATGATCATTGGATAATATGAATGTAAAATATTTGTTACATAACAACAATTGACCTTGGATGTTGGTCGATTGGCATTTTCTATTGACTTGATCACGCTCGATTTCGTGAGAGAATTTTTACATGAGTAATGCTGGCATTTTGATATGACATCGATTTTAAAATAATCGTAATTTTTTTTTTAAACGTTCCGCGCTGGGCCGCCTCGCGGTCAGTCCGTGTAATGCTTGTAAATTGTTTGTACAGGCCTTTTGTTTTACGTTCAGCACGTACGGTTCGCGTGGAGAATAAAAGGAGTTATTATATTTTAAACGGCGATATGAAAATATTGTACGTTGACGTAACGCAATGGCGATCATGCGAGGATTGATTTTATTTAATGGGTTGTAAGAGATTAGTTTCTAGTCGCACGTCGCGGCCGGTATCTCGTACAATGATTCAATTATATTGTAAATGACACCGTTAGAATTACATATTTAATTTCTCTTTTTAATTATTTGTATAAATATAATTAATTAATGACTAATGTGTATAATTTTGCGATTTGTTTTATAATGATCATTGATTTATTTATTTGTTGCACATTATAAATATGTTCGTATATTATCTGTATAGTAATTTTTTTTTAATTATAAATTAAGTTTCGTTTTAGCTTGCCGACATTTTCGCTTACGTACTAATGTTGAAGTGACAGCAGTGGGGTGTACCTTGCCGTTTCTCAAAGTAACGCTCGTTCTTTTTTTTAATGGCTGTATATAAGTGACGTCAAATGTCATTGGCAAAATGGTCACAAAACCGAGAAGCCATCGCGAAAAAGGAAAAAAAAAGTGACGTCAATTTTGGCGGCAACGATCGCGCGTACCACTGGACGATTACCAGATCGTTGTCTATGGTCGTACCATTTTTTTTTTTCCAATTGTCAAGGTGACACACGACAAATGCATTTTCGATCGTTTTAACTGAACGAATGATTTATAGAGAGGGAATGAGACATTCATTCGCACGACGCGGCGACGGCGATTGTAGTTTGTAAATGATTATATCGAAACGAAGGTCGTGCGGTGTTTAGTGGCGTTTGTTGATGATTGCTCAAGACAAAGTGATTTGTAACGTGCGGTTGGTGAGCCGCGTTTTTTGAACATTGTCGAATGAACGAATATAAAGGCTGATATTATTTTCACTTTTGATTGGCATCCGGATGGAAGCGTTACGTTCCTCGTTCCCAAGCTATTACGATAAAACGTTTGTAGTGATATTTTGATGTATGTACGCAATGGGATGAAACGTGTAAAGTGCTATTTTCATTTTTGATGATCTTTTTACAAAAAGAGTAAGAAAGAACAAAACATCAACGGCTAATAACAAATACACATGAAGAAACAAAAGCCATAAACTAATTACATTTCAAACGGTATCCGTTTTGGTGTACAACAATAGTGATGAATAGCACATGAAGGCTTAATTATCAAGGTTTTTTTAATCGTGTACGGTCTTTAATGAAACGAAATATAACAAGAAGTGATTAACATACGTCTCAATATCTGTTCCAGTGTGCATATTAAGATCTTTATACGGAATCTGTCTTTATTTTTCTTCCGCAGAAGTTAAGCAGTTTAGCCAAAATGGCCTAACGGTTCAATATCATTAGCCGATTTACCAATTAGGAAACATGTTGATGGTAAACCTACTAAATAATTGTCATTTATAGGTACGATGCATTTGTAAATATGTACTGCCAATTTTCTCTTTTTTTAATACAGATTAACTACGACGTACACTACATTTTTTGTCTGTGGGATCAGTGACGTCATTTCTTACAAGCGCCATTCGTGCGCAAAAAGCACGTGTTAATAACTGTAAAATTTTGTATTCCTCACGAGTATGAATGTGATTCTTTACTATGACACGTACATTGGGTATAGGATAGTATATAATGATTTTTGTTTATAACATTTACACGTCGTGAACAGCTGTTAAGACTACCACTAAACGAAGCCAAGGATTTGGGAGCTTTTATCGTGCTTGAATTTGTTTTTACGTATAAATAAAACACGGATGTGCCATTTACGCATAAATAAATAGTAATAAGAAAGCTAGGATCGTCAGAATGATACGGGACCATCAAAAACTCCAGCACCCAGGAAACAGGAAAGTATAGAATTTTTTTTATCACTCGTCTTCGTTCGGAAATTATTTTTCTTTTGCAATCATTTATAGATCAATAATTCGTTCGTTTTATTCGCTGCAGTGATTTTTTTTTAAATTGGTCTTATTTTTTTAAAGCCCGCCATTTCTTCTGTCACACATTGGCAACAATTTTTTTCATTCGCCGGTTCACTAGGACAACGAACGCTACCATTTACTATTTAACGATAATTTTAACAGTTTTATTCTAATTAATACCGATGTTGGAAGCGCTTAGTGGATTATCTTAACATTTCTCAATGTGTGCGTACCAGTCGTACGACATAGTTAACGTCTGCGCCCTAACAATACAATTATTGGTCATGTGAAATAGTTATAATGTTGCATTGACAGTGTATTAATTTAATATACAGTTAGAAGTAAAGTTTCATATATTAGAGCGAGTACATAACGAAGCGTCACAACAGATACTTGCAGATGTTTCTCGTCGGCTAAATGTAGCTATAACAGTGGTTGTCCACCGTCTCCGTACGTTAAGTGGATACTTTAGTTGCCATCATCAGCGCAATGATGCTGGATGCCACGTACTGAGGCCGAGGCAAAGCGCCTTAACATTGTTATCAATATTATACGGTTACGTTACTTTGACTGTAATAGAATATCAGTTGTATTGTAAAATCAACGTCGCAACATACCGAATGTGTAATTCAGTTTACATTTTCAATAGTTCAATTATATAATAGTGAATACGACAGTTGTTGCCGCTCTCTCCACAATAATAATTAATGACACACGTGATTTTTATGACAAAGGAGATATTCACATTAACTGGAAGAATATACGATTCGTTTGTTTATTTATTGTTTTCTAGTTAATATAGTTAAATAAACGAAAGCCTTTTACTGGTTATATTTATATAGAAGCAATGAGCGGCGCCAGTTTTGTTGATAGCTCGTCAAGTGTTGGCAAACCTTTATCGCGTAAACTATAGTGCCTCTCGGGTATTAGGCATGCGGATGTAAAATGTGAATTCCCATTGGATTGTAAAGCTAACTGAACTTGAATATACCTCTAATGAAAAACTGTTTTGTATTATTTATTTCCCTCTATTTCTCCCGTTTATTATTCGTAAGTATTGAAGTTGCTAAGTACGTTAGTTATAATAATTAGTGCAATGGGTGTGACACTTGCTGAATATCAATACAATACTGATATCCTGTTGTAAAATCTAATTGTATTAAAAAAAATAGTTTTCAAGATGATTGGTAAAGTAATTTTTATCAACAGTAGCAGTAAAATATTTCCATATAGAATGTGGTAGTGTCTGAAAGAAATCGATACAATGGACATAATTTTATCAAAATATTTATTTCTAGGGAAACGGGGAAATGGTAGAATGAATGACATTGATTGATGGATATTTACAATGGCGGTGGCTTTGAGCGCTAATAATAAAAAAAGGAAATAAAATAAAATCAGAAAATCTGCCCGCTTATTGTATTGTACTAAAAAAATATTCAATTTTCCATTTTATTAATATTATCCGGCTGACGTAGCTGCCAAGAAATTGAAGTAATATTTCATGTATTCATATCTTTTAAGTGTTATTTTTTTAAGAGATAACCTTTATTCACTATAATTAATGCATTTAAGGTATATTTTTAAAAAGGCATTTGAAGATACGAAAATAGCACTGGACACATCATAGATCTAAAGTCGGGCTTTGAATACAAAAAAAAATATAATAAAAAAATTTAAAAAAACACGTAATCCATCCATAATACAATAAGCGATAGATGTCCGATTTCGAAATTATAAGTTTCGCACACTCTCAGATTCAATACAAGGTTTAGAATAGAAAAAAAATTCTTTGCATCTCGATATAACAGTTCTAGGGTGACATGAACAATTTCCTACTAACAATAAGTGTTAATAAAAAGGCCTACAAACATAAAGACTACCTGATGCTAAATGCATCTAATGAGCAGGCTGCTTAAAAATTTTAATGCTAATATTTCATAAAATAATATTTGATCAATTTATTTTTCACATTTGCACTATCTAAATAGTTGTCAGCTGTCACTGTCACCCATATACTCATTCAGTTTTCCCGCCAAATCAGCTGCAGTTAATTCAACACTAAATAAAGTACTTGCTTGCGAGTGGCGAGCTATATGAAATAAAAAACAAGTATTAACTATCATTTACACTGAATAATATTACCTAACACTTAAAACTACATTTATGAGATGTCAAGCCCAGAGAAAGATTCGAATGAACGTACAACTCATCAAATGGGTACATAGGTAGTAACAAATAGTAAATAATAATAATTCAATAGGATACAGTAATAGATACTATTTGGTAATAAAAATCGAAGATGTAACAATAATACGAAACAAAAGCTATTTCAAAAATTCAAACACGCTTCTATAGATGTCGCGAGTATCGCAACTCCCCCCCAAGCACGGCCCCGCTAGCGCAGGTACATACTTAGAAAAAGATGGTGAACTATTGCAATAGGTATCTCCACTGCCTGCGCTAACTAATCGTCTTAAAACAATTTCACTGCAGTTTATAGAAAATAAGCATGGACATGTAAATGTCCCTGCTACGATCATACTCCATTATAACAGATTTAGAAACTCCCAAAATTTTTCGAGCAGGAATCAGAATGTACAACATTTACAAGTTACCTACACATCTGATAGCCTTTCCTTACCACAAAATTAATGATGAACACTGAAATTCATTATATATGTAGGGTTGTGGACTATTTAAATAGGCTTCAATATACAAAAACTATGTTTCTCAAACTGTCCGAGGAGATATCTTAAGATTTAGTTTTGCCGTAATAAATTACATTTCTTTGGGCCCCATATATCAGGTTGTGTTTAAATTACTTGTAAGATTATGTTTATAACACATTCAACTATCTATCTATAGGTGTTAATGTTTTTAATTGCCAAGAATATTTCTTTCCTCTGCACCAAGAAGACTTGAGCTCGTTGGGCCTTATAACTCAATAACATCAGCCGTTTTACAGCAGATACAGAAGATACAGATGCTAGCGTGTTGCCGCACAACTAGGAATGTGGAACTCCGCTATTATAAAACAAAAAGCCTAAAGATGTCGAACTTGCAGTTAGTCTTTCAGTGTAAACATTAAAGGGATTTTTCTCATAAACTTTCGTAACACAACCTGAATAACATTGTACAGTCAGTATGTTTTGTTGATAAACAAATCTTCTCAGTAACAAACACACCCCAATTACATTTAGCTTACATACTAAGAGTGGCGTGTGCTGCCTCACGGCGCGGGGTGCTGGCTGGGCGCGAGGCCGGCGTGCTCGGGGCTGTGTTTCTGTTTTTTCCTCTTCTTCTCCTTTTTCCGCTTCTTTCTCTCCTTGTCGTCGTCGTGCCTTTTCTGCTTTTTATGCTTGTTATGCTTCTCATATGTGTCTGGATTTGATGAATCTGCAATTTGACAATAGATCGAACAAAATTTATGACATGTTATAACAAATTCAGTACATAAAGATGTAGAACGTTAACAATGTCTTTAGAAAAATAAAGAATATTTTATGAAAACTTTGGCCCTGATTTGTGTTTGGGGGTCACAATAAAAATATTGTGTATATTATTGATCAGAATATTTAAATACTCATTATCCAATCTACACTATCATATTGGTAGATTCCCAATTGTTGAATTAATTCCACTATAAGATTATATAAATATCTGGTGTTACATAAAATGATTATGGGAACATTTTAAAGGAAATTGTTAGATAAGTAAAGTGTGGCGAGCATACCTTGTAGTGGTGTGTCCTGGCCCGGGGGCGCGCCATCTTTATGTTTGTGTTTCTTGTGTTTGCTCTTATGCCTCTTGGGCGGTGTTGCGCTCACGTAACGGTACTGCTCCGGCAGGGAGCCCGGGTGCAGCCGGAACCCTGCCAGCTGGGCGCTGCTCAGAGGCAACAACTCCTTACCACCAATAGGTCTTTTAGCGATGACCGATCCCAATGTGCTGTTGTCTTCCTGTCCCGGACCGTCCACGATGCCAGGTAGATTTGGTAAAAAGGATGATAGGGATTCCTTCAGTTTTTTCCCATTAAATTTACTATAAGAGTGCTCCAGTCCGTAATATGCCATCAAGTTAGTAGCACCCGTGAGTTCACATTCTCCTTTGATGAAAAACGCAATTACATGTAAATAAATATATTTTGGATTTATTTATCTGTTTCGCAACAATTATGGAACGAGAGTGTTGTTAATACCTTACCTGGAGGTTCTTTCATCAAATAGAAAGGCCCACTATGTACTATTGCAGGGTTTTTGCCAAGGGAGATGGTAGTTTTGAGAGTTCCAGACGAATCCTGACGAGAGACGACTGGCGACCTCGCTCCTCGAGGCGAGGACTTCGGTGAATACGGTTCTACTTTTCTAAACTGATCAGACATCATCTTGCATAGGCATTGTCTACTAAAATGGTTATAAAAAAAAACAAAAATTATTAAAGAAAGTAATAGAAAATAAAACTGTCCTTCCCTTTGCCTAACGAAGTCGACTCTGATGACAGATTATAAATTATGTGTTACTATTTGATTGTGACACAGATTATTATACAACCTGTAAATTCCTAAAAGGTATAACCTTTAATTTTTTGTATTACTACAGTACTTCGGTCTTTAAATTTTCTAGAATCCATAGACTTTTTATGGAAATTATCGCTAATAGATTTATCAATTACCTACGACAATATTTTTTGATGATAACAGACAGTAAGCACGTCACTAACGATAAATGTGACTCGATGTTTTAAATTTAAAATATTATATGTTATTAGATTTAAAAAATATGAATACAGTGACTGATTGTATAAGCAACCACGTTATACAAAATATGTAAGAACTTAAATTAGTGCAATTAAAATTCAAAGTAACTATTGTCTATGCTAAGAACCACGTGTTTCTGATTATGTGGTACAACACTGGTATTAAAAAAGTAACCGAAAAAAAATAAAAATATTGTCTATTGCAAATGAATTAGCTTCTCGTAACGCGCTGCGATTTTCTATAGGTGTTTGGAAATAAACACCTTGAGGAGTCTAAGTTCATATCTATGTGCATTTGTGAATTTTTTTAAAGCTGAAAAATGTTTATTCACCGACATATGTGTGATACAAAAGTGGTGCAACGCATCTGATATCATCAATCCTCGCAGTGCGAAGTGACGCCATTTTACGGGAATGACCAGCCCGCGGCTGCCTCCCATTAGGCCCGATGTAAGGAGCGCTCTACCCAAACGGATGCATGGAAACGAATCTTTATTGTTATACTCGTACTGGACGTACGATTTCAGAGGTACGGTCAATATCATGCATTGTTGTTATCGTAATTTGAATCACAGTTTCGATTTCCTCTTGTTTGAATGTCTTTTGTTTCTCAGCAGTCAAAGTAAGCACGTGTTTTGTATTCCAGAAAACTATGGAAGATGGTAATCCAGCCATTACGAAGGACGATAATATTGCATCTGGCTCTGTGGCGAATTCGTGTAGCGACCGGGCCGTAAAGTTGACGGCGAACGGGCACGATTTCGCGGGCGAGCCGTCCAGCCCCTCCGAGAGCGCGCTCGAGCCGCGGCCGAGCGCTGACGCGCCGGACGATAAGTACCGGAAACGTATCAATCCGCTCCGCATCCACCTCGGCAAGCGGCCCTTCGTTGACAACTCGGTTACATACAATAGTGCGTGTAAAAAGAAAAAACCTTATAAACCCAGTGAACCCAGTGCATCTAAAAGTCCCGCCCCGAGAGCCCCCAAGCTCATTCCCAAACAGACTGACCACAACCAATTCCACAATGCTTCGTCACATGTTGACAATGAACAAGACAAGCCTGTCCCGAGGCTTGTACCTAAAAGCCAATTACAACAATTTAAAAAGGGTAAAACTGAAAAAGGAGCCCAGTTAAAGGAATACGCTCAGAGCTTAGGACTGCAGCCAATGGTAAAATTCAAGTGTCGGAAATGCTGTTCCATGACATTCAAGTCCCTGGCGATGTTGAAAGACCACCAGCTTATATGTCGAGCACAAGCTAAAGAGCCAGCACTGAGCCCTGAGGCAGCACCGAATGCGGATACCAGTAGTGGCTTAGCAAGGGTCACACGAAAAGTGTATTTATGCTCTGCCTGTGGGACGTACTATGAAAACTGGAATCTCTTTCTTCATATGAGAGATGTTCACAATAGACACATATGCCTATTCTGCTTGGGAATGTTTTCAAAAGCTGAAAAATTAGCATCACATTTAATCAACAAACACAATGTACAAGAATTTAATTACTTAAGTAAAGAGGAGTTCTGTCAAATTTATAACGGCACCTTGTATCTGATGTGCTGTGCTTGTGATGAGATCTGTAGTGAACAGGATGATTTTTTTAATCATGACTGCAACAATGTAAAGCCCAAGCCTGTGCCAGTGCTGGTCAGCAAGAATACATCTAAGCCAAATAGTATGAGACAAATGAAAACTGCTTCCGAACAAACAACAAATGGCCCTCCAACGATACCTAAAGATACACCAAGACCGGTCAGTGAAAAGAAAGATTTGTGTGAAGTTAAACCTGAGACTTGCACATCACAACTGCAAAAGCTTACAAACACATCTAATTTTGAAAATCATAGTGAAGTAAGTGTGAGCTTGGACAATTCAGCTGGAACTAGTAGTACACAGAGTACTCTTAGTTCTATTAATTCCACTGTAGAACTTGAAAATCCAAAAGTGTATTCTAGTCCAATACACCGCAGTAATCAAAATTCTGGGCACAACACACCTAGCTTACCAAATGGTGATGAAAATTTAGAACAATCTGATGAATGTGATTCTCCGGAACCTGATATACCATCACCACCAGCAGAAACTTATCCTATTAAGCCTGACCGACCACCCAGTCAATCTAGCCAACCAGAAAAAGAGGGTGGTATCAAATTAAAACTTAGTTTAAATAATGCAAACTCACCGGTAATTATAAACTCAACTGTAGATCCAACTATTGGACAACAGTATGCAAATAAGCCACCAACACGCACCAGGCGACCTCCCAAGAGATATGAGAAACAGCCTCTGGTAGATCCTGTTTCCCAAGTAAAACCACCATCAATAAAAATGACAATTTGTGATAAAGCTGACAGTCCATTTGTGAAAACAACTATATTTGAAAATAACAAAGAATTGACATTAAAAACACTAATAAATAATAATCTGGAGTCTGAGTCAAAGCTTGAAACTAAACCAGAAAATACAATAAAAACAACTATATATGATAATAAACTGGAAGAGATTAATACATTAAATAGGGTTCCAAAATTAACTGTAAGAGTTCCTAAAGAATTCTTAGATAAAAATTCCTCCAGTGATGATTCATCGGATAGCGATGTCAGTGATAAGTTGACTGTTGATGACAATAGAATTGACACTAACATTGATGAAACTGATAACATGAAAGAGGAAGCCATTCCTGAGCAGCTACTAGAACCATCAATGCCAGCTCAAGAATCAAACCAAGAAGAGGATGAGGTTAAGACAGAGCCCGAAGCAAAACTTGAGCTTGAACCAGACGAAAAAGTACAAACAGCGGG
>DWGJ01005024.1:0-10863 GCA_018246895.1 Aspitha aspitha aspitha
CAAAAATCATGAAAATTGGTAAAGCAGATCTCGAGTTATAAGTGTTGTAACAAACCCGACTTTCTTTTATATATATAAGATGTTATGGCGCAATTTCGCCACATACTTATTGTTTCTAATTGTGATATAATGTGTGTAATTTTCTTTATTAAATGTTATTTAGGTGCTATAAATTGTAGTCGACGATGTTTCTATGAATAATTGATGTATCCATCCATCAACGTCCTAGGAAAATGCGGTGTAATCAGAATCCGAAACACTATAGAGAATATCGCTCGGTCCCTTTGTTTCGTGATTGTACCTAACTTTCTTTTATTTCTATAAAAAAATCCCTGGCAAAGAACTGCACTCTTTAGCAGATATTAATAATGGGGTCTATAGTCCCTGTCTACTGGTTGCAATCCTAGAAAATCCCAGTGCGTCTCCTAATATGCGCTGAATGGAAATGAGGATTATTTCAGTGGGTACAAATATAACGTGACCCGAACTTATCTCCAGGAGATCAAATGTATCTTTCGGAGATTTCCCCCCACCCCTCGACGAAAAGATAGTGAGGATGCTAAATATAAGTACCGGCGACAGTATCGCAAGTGTATCGCAGTGTTTTCCGTTCCGTTCAATTCCGTTCAGTACCACCCCGAAGAGTAATAAACGCGTCCGCTTAGATCATCTGCTTCTTTCTGGGCTTGCTAGAATAGGATTGTAAAGGAATGCAATGCAATCTATTATAGCATACCGTGACACACAGTACCCTAAAATTGACGTACTTTTATCCCCTTTTTTGTTCCACTTTCGCACACAACTATCTCAATATAATCGCTCGTAACCGCTTCCCCTTAACTTACATGTAATATAGCTATCGTTGATCTTAACAGGTAATATAATCTATATTTCCATACTAATATTATAAAGATGAAGAGTTTTTTTGGTTGAACGCGCTAATCTCAGGAACTACTGGTTCGAATTGCAAAACTATTTTTGTGTTGAATAGTCCATTTATTGACGAAGGTCCATTTATTGTCCATATATAACATCACGCTATAATTAAGTAATAGGAGAGGAGCAGCAACGAAAAAGCGTTCCTTTATTCTTCCGTTTTTCGTGTAATTTCTTATAGCAATCATAGCGTCACGTTCTTAAGTTTTTTTATAAGCTTTTTAATAGATTTCTCTAATTAACGGGAAACTGTGAGGCACAGCTAGTTAGATAATAAAGAAAAATATTGAAGTTGCAATTTTTATTAAACAGGTACTTGCAAAGAAAAGGGCAGGGTTATATTGAAAGTGAACGTTTATTTTCATGTAAATTTATGGTAACAGTAAGTTATTCTAGGACGGCGTGTCAGGGCGTCGTGACGCAACGGACGAGTTCGCTAAGGGTCTGCCCACATCTGACGGAATATGCGTCCGACGGAACAGACGAAGTAAACTCGACGCACTAACGCATCATCGGTAAGCTGTGAAAGGTTGAATGTTTTATTATACATATATTTGTCTGTTCTCGCGTTACGCGACCGATACTACGCGACGCATATTCCGTCAGATGTAGGCGACCCTTAAGACCCCTAAGACCGAGATCTGCTCGCGACATCTTTTACGTAGACAGTGAGGTGTAAGACAGGTATTGTGGTGTATTATTATTATAGTCGAGTGGTAAGGAACGCGAACCGCAAAGGTGGAGGTCGTGGGTTCGATTCCCACGCGATGAACATTTTGTGTAATGAGCACATTTGTGTATTCTGTCTGGGTGTATAAAAAACAGGTTTAGTTCTTTTTTAGATCGGATAGCTGTGTGTAAGTGTCCTAATATAGCATTATCTACGTATGTACCTACCGCCTAAAAGTTGTGTTACTGACGAATTTACTTTGTTGCTGTTTTTTGCTGATTAGATGAGTGACGTCATCTAGCGGAAGCCCAGCAAGGATATAGGTACCGAGCCAGATTATTCTGAAACCATCGTTAAGTTTACCAAAAGCTCACAACTGTTACCTAAGGTAGCCGGAACTGCCTGTTTAACATGCAAGCGCGGACGCCCTTATGTAAATCAGCCACAATCGATCACCTAACCAAAGGATTAATCTTACCCGATGTCGATTAAGCCGTAAACTTGGATTGTTACGAGTTTAATTGAAAAATCATTCACATCACGCTCTATCTCTATACCCTTCTCGATCCCTCTTAACGCATTAGCAATACGAGAAAAAGGGACAAATAATTCAACGACGTTAATTATTGTTTATGAACACGCTCCCTTTTGATAATTGTACACATTTAATTTAGTACGAGACACGATTGAGACACTACCAGTGAATAATGAGTTCGGATTTTAAAGCGCTGAAGCTTTTTAAATAGGCGATTACACATTTGCGATGTCTTAATCGGCCATTTGCAATCACGTGATTCATTCAGGCTTTTGAAGCGCGTATGAAAAAAACGTCCGTTACGGTTTTAAGAAAAAGTTGCCTACATTATAACTTTAAGTGTTAAAAATACTTCAATAACCACATAAGGTTATTCGACTTTATGTTTTTATTGGTTGTTTTATTTCAAAGTTCTAAATTAACTTTCTTATTACACTAGAACGGTATGAAATGTCAAGCTTGCGCACACAAAAGTGCAAAAGGAGCTTTTAGCTGTGGCAACCGATGGTTGGCAGGCTTGATGTTGTCCTGAATTTAGTTACGTTGAAAAATAAGTACGCAGCGATCACAAAATCAGACACACAGATAATATGACACTATAAATATAATAAATAATTATGTATTTATGAAAAAATATAAACTAGAACATTAGTAGCACGTGCTCACCTTGTCATTGAAACATTGATAACATCTGGCGTATAAAATTAATTAGATAAAGATTTATTTTTAGCCCTTTATGGAAACGGAAGTTACTAAGGGTAGGTACCATAGTGCCTTGAGAGAGAAATCAGGTTTTGTGCGATTTTTAGTTTCGTCCAATCCGTAAATCACCTTTGAAATATTTCAAATACTATTTATTATCTATTAATAGATATTATTTAAAATATTCCAAGTAGTTATTAATGCACTTAAGTAAATATTTCTCTACCTGCACAAACGTTAATTTACACTTAAACTTGAATATAATTTCGTAGCATTTAAAAGCGGAAAATTAATTTTCAGCCATTATGTATTTAGGTATCTTCCGAATTTATAACTACTGTGACCTCGAGCAAATAGTATATTTAATAATAGAATGAAGTAATTATGAGCTTATATTAAGTACTATACATGTTAATGTTACGTGATTATATTTCTAATCAGTGGGTAAATGTTAATTATTGCGTTCTAATAAACTGCTCGTTTGAACAGCTGAAAACTAGAAAAACAAAAGAATTTTTAATCTAGAACGATCATGGCTTTCGTAACAACGAAATATAAATGTAATTAAAATAAAACAAAACCAATATTCTTCAATACCACGTGAATTACCACACACACCAGCACTTTATGAGTTGTATCCAACTTTTATCACTAAGAACAGACACAATTCAAATTTCGAATACAACTTTTTATTCAAACACAAGACAGTTTTCTTAATTGTAAATAGAATAACGAGTCGGACAACACGCGGTTAGTTTCCCGCGCAAAAGTGTACACGCCGCGTATACTCCCACTCGCGAAAAGGCATAGACTGACAGTTCAGTTATGGTGGAGTGGACCTTGCTCCGTTTGCCCGAACGGACGATTCGGCGCGAATCAACGTTCGGAAACTCGTATTGGAACGATATTTGATGCCAAATGCGATTTCGATTGGTTTTTTGATATACTAATCATATTGTGACGGAAAATAACGTCTGCTGCTATGTTTATTATGGAATATAACGTCATATTTAAAGCAACCGAACCTAGAAAGCTTAATTGAATAATTTTTAAAGTTTTGCATGAATAACAAAACAAGGCTATTGCTGGAAAAAATTGATATTGCAACAAATAAAATCTACATCTATCCAAATTTCCTAGGAACTAACTACATAACAGCTCCATTCATGTACTTCATAAAAATAAATAAATAGAAATAAAACTACTTAATTAGACTTAAAACGTCATGAGTAACCCTTTGAGGTCTTCCACAAAGTTTTTTACTATTTTTTATTTATTTATTACTCATTCGAAGATGAGATTGCTGTCGAAACTTAAAACGATAAATGATTTGAGTACAACATTTATGTAATTTTCCGTACTTAAATAGTGATCTTTGAAGAATATATCTAAAAATATTGCTAAATATTTGTGCTTACGTGTTTTTTCTTAACCTTCCTCGGTTCCTTAAATACTGCATACATTTAAAGCCTTCGGGTCATAATGACCCGATCCTATAAATATGTGGTAATTTCTTTAAATTTACGAGTACCTACATGTACTAAACTCTATTAAATACAAAGGAACTTGTACATACAAAGATATGTATCTGCTTATCGATTCTAAAGCGGTACGATTTACTTTACACCTGGCACAAATGGAATTGTGGTATTAACATTCATTAGGGCATAAATAATTAATATTAGCGTGTCACTGCGTTTAATACGGAATTAGAATAC
Organism: Aspitha aspitha aspitha; assembly: GCA_018246895.1. Classification (NCBI taxonomy): domain Eukaryota; kingdom Metazoa; phylum Arthropoda; class Insecta; order Lepidoptera; family Hesperiidae; genus Aspitha; species Aspitha aspitha. Next base: position 4,562 of record DWGJ01005024.1, read on the forward strand.
TTAACACGTTTAAAAGTGTTTAAATGCTCGTTTTATGTATAACCTGTTGAATTTAATACGATCTGTCAAAGACTCATATAACTGTTAAATTGTTATTTATTTATATTATGTTTTGGTCTACTGTTTAGGGTAGCAAACTGTTAGGCCAGAGGTCTGGGTTCGATTTCAACACGAGGCAAATATTAGTGTAATGAAAAACATTGTAAATAAACCTTGAAGTATGTTATTTTTTTTTTTGAGGTGTATAAAGTCTACCGATCCGCACTTGGCCAGCGTTGTAGACTACTACCTAAAATATTGTCCAATGAGAGGAGCCTTGTGTTAAGAACGCAAATTAAAATACTTATTCTATACATATTATGTATGTAATCGTTCGAAATTTAATTATCCTCTCGCAAATCAAACAGCAATTATTCTCCCAAATGAACTGCGTACATCTATTTGAGAGTATACACAGATGTTATTAATTGGAAAATTTCACGTCGCATGTAAATGAAAATAAACCGGCCTTGCTCTGTACGTGTTTGAGCGCGAATTAATTAATGCACCGCGAACACGGCATGCACCTCGAATATTTTGAATCGTTGAGATCTCATCGTTAATTGATCCGATATTTTCTTGGCAATGAATACCACACTCCTAGCACTGTCGCATTCGGTACAGACTGTCAACATGTCAAATACGTTTTCCTATATTGCTGATACGTATAACTTGGGATTATTAAACAGAAGGGTGAATAATTTATAGGCAAGCGTGGTACATCTACATTGCAACTCACTTACCATCAGGTGTGCTCGCAGTCAAAAGAAACCTTATTTTACAACTACCTGTGCCCGCAGCTTCGCCTGCATGGAAATCAATATTTTCCCATTTTAACAGCATTTGTCATTACTGCTCCACTCCTATTAGTCATAGCGTGATGTTATAAAGCCTATAGCCTTCCTCAATAAGTGAACTATTCAACACAAATATAATTTTTCGATTTGAACCAGTAGTTCCTGAGATTAGCGCGTTCAACAAAACTCTTCAGCTTTATAATATTAGTATAGATAAAAAACAGCCAACGATGTTAACAAGCTATCTAAGTGTAGTGAGCCCGCAAACTAAAAAGACGTCTTACAATTATTTTTAAGACTGAACTTGAAGAACTGAATCTGAAACCGTATGTTTTTGGAGTAATAGCCACATTAATGCATTGTTTTGGTAAATTGTTATTTATCCTTTAGTAATTAATTAGGAGATTACAAATGTATTGCTAATTGTTATATCGTACAAATAAAACATGGCAAATATTGCTGTGTGGTGTCTGCGCTGCAGTTCCTTAAGTGTTTGTTTTCCCTCACTCTTACCCTAAACACTATTACCCTAAACACACTTACCCTAAAGAACCAGCCAAAAATCAGGATATTGTAACTACCTATACTTTAAATCGAAACAGATACACAACCATTATGATTTACTGACAAAAGCGTTGCATTTATGAATCCCGATGATAGACTTTGAAGACTGAAGGAGAAACTTGTTTAAGATAACAAGAAACTCGTAAGTTTAGAACTCCATTGCGATATAGTAGAGAAGAAACACCTGGGATAGGTACAGAAAGAGTCGGTTTCGTCCCGAAATATACTTGAATTGAGCCGTTGAAATACTGGTAAATTAGCACACGTAAATCATTTGACGTCAAAATTAATTTTGCGGCGACATTTCCTTGGCCGTCAGCTGCACTTGGCTGGACTCGTGCAATTTAGAAAATACCTTGTTAGTTAAATTCATTTGATTTGTGTTTAGCTAATTATGTTAATATTTCTCGTATAATATGAAAGTATGACTAAACATACTCGTACATAGAAAGCGATTGTTGACGGATGTATGTAGAAAGATAGACCAAGACTGTCCTAAATCGACTAATTTTTTTTTTTCACTAGATCATGGGAGAGTCAAAAGTTCCCGAAACCCGCGCGTATGTACTCGTATGAAGAGAGTGATGAATATGACGAAAATAGCTCAGATTTAAAAGGATACAGTTATTATGCACGCGGTGCTTTGTGCGTACCCTGTTAATGACTCGGCGTGATGGTATAACTATATCGGTATAACAATCATGAAAATACAGTATATTTTTAATATAGTATCTCTTGCATATCCAAAGCAAAGCAAAGCAAAAAATTCTTTATATAATTTTTATATCTTATCTAAAGTAGGTAATTTTTTGGCAACGGCGGCATCACAAAGATTTACACGTTCATTTTAGACGCGAATATTAATTTACGGACGCTTAATATTAATTTATTTTATACACTCAATAATTATTATTTTTATTCACAATTTGAACTCTAAAACCTTACCGCACAACCAACTAGCGGAACGGCTGCCATTATTCATGCAGACCTTGAGACCACGTTTTTCGTTTCATATTCCAAATTATTTCATAAGGCGGGGACCGCATTATCATTTATTTCCATTGACTTACAATTGGGCGATGATAAAAAACAGCAACCGTTACTGTGATTACGCTCTTATTAGGATTGTACGGAGCGTTCTTTACCTACCTACGTAATTTATTCTGATTTATGCTTATTACGCTGATAATACTTTGATACATACATTTTACATACACAATATATTGAACTTTAATTATAATCCTATGGGATTTAATGACTCAAATGTAATTTTTGGGCAACTTTTAACCAGCATAAAGCTCTATTTCGACTTTTATAATGTAATGTCTCAGTGGTCTAGTCAACGTGGTACAGATTCAGCCTAGTTTGGTATCACATAGTCGGGTAAAACATAGCAATGTATTATTCTGAACAGAGCTAATAAAAGGGTATATTGGTACAGGGTAAAACAATACAAAAATAATAATCAAACGGCATTATACATATATTTTAATCAGCCAATATTGCATCGAAGAAGTCCGCCATTTTTAATGTACCAACCCATAAGTAAAAAATGCTTCCATTTTTTTTTATATTTGGAACATGTTAATTTGAAGCACGTTTTTTTTTGTTGCAATTGTAAGTTTAATTTATGTATCGCCAGTTCCATGTAATTCGGAGGTCGTGGGCTGGCTGGCTGGCAGGGTCGAGTTGTTTTCCGGTGAATACCATGTTTGAGCGAAACCACACAAAAATGAGAAGATAAGAAAGACAGCTAGATAAAAGACAATCATCCATCTTTATTTCTGGTTTATATGTATTTAAAAAAAGATATGTTTGAAATGCGTATATGAACAAAGTTGGTAATATAAACAAGTGTTGGTTATATTTCAAGGCAGAAATTTCTAAAGGGTAAATGCGGGTAGGTAGTTTAGCCGACCACGTTTCACGATAACGTCAAGACTATCTCAGTGTCGCCAGTTGGCGCGCACCCGTTTAGTTTCATGTCCGTAATCATAAACGGATCCGACGCCGACATGTGTACATATGTATAGCCACAGTGACTCAACCTTGTCAAAAATAAGGCCCATTCCACACAGATCATCCTTTTGTAGTGTATGTATTCCTTTATTTTACGTATTTAGAATTGTCAGTATGAATGAATAGAATAAAGAATAGAACCGGCGTGTATGCATGAAGAGAATGATGAATGTAGATGAAGCACGGCAGGTTTATAGGGACAGGGATATTTGGCACTCGCTACTTTCTGCCTATGTATGTATGTATGTATGTAGAATTGTCTGTTGTTGTAACTTCTGAAATTCTAAGTCATGTCTTAAATTCATATGTAAATCTGTTTAATTTTCATTTCGATCAATTTTATTGTTTCACCACCTGACATAATATATCATTCACATTTTATATTTAAGTAGTCTCTTGTGTTTCCGCTACGTAGATGCAATAGACATCCAAACAAAATAAATAAGTAAATTAAAAGAAAATTCATGTTTCGCCTTCCATCCCACTAAGTCGCATATCAGAGTTAAATTTTACGGAGAATTTCAAGAATTTTACGTATACCTAAATAGATATATGTATACTAAATTTTAGGTTCCTTCGAATGGATCTCGCATAAATATATAGCATAAATATATAGGACAATCTTATGGTTACAAGATTTAAATCTAACCAAAACCGCGGTTCAACTCCTATTTGCCATTCGATTCTCTACACAATGTTCTGAAAAAGGTTTCTCCACGTATCATTTCTTGGAAATATCGGAGTTAAAATAAATGATTTTGACTAAGTTACGGCTATTTGGTATTTTTCCATGAACAAAATTAAAGAGGTAGGTTATAATTAATTGTACCGTACCTATCGTTTATTTACATTTATATACATATAAATCATGATGAGCACCTATTATAATTATAATTTTGGAATAATAATGTTTATAATTAATATTTGCTTTAATAAAGCAATTAAAATTTTATACTTTAGTAATGAATGAACTTTAATAAATTTGTTAAAATTGTACAATAATGTAACTAACAGAAACACGTACAGTAATTTAATGTCAATGAAATAAAAAAGTAAGTCAATTTTGATAAGATCAGCAACTTTTTTGTGTGTCTAAGCAGCAATTTTTAAATCCTCAATCTCTGCCTAACACAGTGGGAAATACGCGTGAATGTTGTGTAGATTGCAACCGTCAGCATTGTTTCAATTTGGAGTACATGGTAGACGCGGTAAGATAAATAAATATTTCTGTTGGGAAGAACCAACAAACACGTGAATAAAACGACCTCATTTTTAATATGCCAGCTCATCAGAACGTCGCCAAACTCATTGGCTCAGAAATAACAAAGATATTTTCCACATATGTATATACAAGGTCTTATTTGAGGCTTTCGTACTGCTCATAACATTAGGAATGCTGATGAAGAAAATAATCACAATTAACTTTTATACGAGACCCAATCTGGTAGAAGCAGTAAAACGTACTGAAAACGTAAGCCTGGCTACACACTGGAAGGCACAACGAGACCACGTTGGTGTGTAGGTATGAGTATATAAAAAATTAAAATTAAAATCACGGATGTTCTTATAAATTTCATATACCTACAATATGTTTAGTCGAGCAACACATAACTTAATTAATATCAACATTAATAGGAACGTTAATTAATTAAACATTACGAAAATATATCAAGATGAATAACAAATGAATCTAAAAAAAACGTTTTTATACATAACAATTGTTTCCTTTTCACCAAATGGTTTTTTGATTTGTACTGAGTGGGAATCAAATTCACAACCCCGGCGCCGCAGTCAGGGTCATGACCGCTGGACCAGCAAGCGACTGAAATGAATGTGAGGGAATAAAATCTGGTCTCTGATGGAGTGCACTTTGTTAACGTAAAAGATCTTGCAATGTAGCTACAACAGGGAAAGGATCATTATTTTCAACGTACTCTAAAGCAGAAATTCCTGGATAATGGCTTACCACTTCAGAAGTTTGCTGTATATACTAATAGTAATTCTCCATTAAAACTATTAATTAATTGATGAGGTGGCGAAGCTGACATCTACTCCTAAAACATCTAATACACGGTATTAAGCGGCGGTTTGAAACAGGAACAAATTTTCCGCACAACCTATTTACATGACAATGTAATATACGAGTAACATTAAAATACTAGATTAAATTGATTCCTTTAATTAACGAATGTTATGTGTACAGGAGAAATTTTTTTGAACAGATTGCGACCCATTTTAATAGCCGCATCGACCGTTACAGGGATTTCAACCCGAGGTTGACAAACAGTGTTCTAGATAGGTTACAGATAGGGTTATCGCAAATCAGAATTTGTCTTGCGATGTTGGGATAGTCAGGCCCCTGACCAAGGCTTGTACGCTGCGCGGAAACCTACTTCAAGACTGTTCTATGGCAGTATGTCTTTAAGCCCGCAATTTTTAAAATTCCATCAAATACTCGCAAATGTCCGTTTTCACTAAAAAGTAAAATTCTTTTTTTATAGTATCAACACGAATCCGCTTTTAGATGTACTTTTATATGGGATAATTAAAGTTTTTTTTGTTATTCAGGCAATCGGGTTCTTGTTAAAAATGGTTGCGTTATATCTTAGACAAAACATAATTGAATTTTACTTCCAGTTCAATGACCAAGCAAGAGATAAAACCATTAATTCCGTTGCTACATTTCATTTCAACCCAAATTCAATTCCTAATCTAATTTTCCAAGAATTGTCTCAGTCTTTGCTTCGACGCGTGTTACATTATAAATAAATACGATTTAAGTTTCACTTAATTTACATGCACTTTTGAGTGAATAGGCACTTTCTAGGCAAGCGTGCTCCATCCTAGACTGCACCTCACTTGCCATCGGGTGAGCTCGCAGTC